>CM019068.1:112064407-112264407 GCA_009667805.1 Leptobrachium leishanense | reverse complement strand
CACAAATAAATGCCACTCTGGATGGAAATAAATGCTTTGACATTTCGTAAGCTTATCCGAGCCACGGCGAATGCAAGCTGTAATCTCAGCAAAAGGCGGACCAACCAAATATTAGAATGTGTGACTTTATTTGGCCAGGTAGGGTATATGTAGGGAAACCATAAATGATCACACCCAATGGAAACTTCCAGAAAGAATGGAGTCCACAGGGAATGTAAGGTGACTATTTTCCTCTAAAAATATTGTATGTGTATGGGGGGGGGGCACAATTTTCTATTCTTGCCTCGGGTGCAAAAGGAGCTAGCTACAGCTCTGCCCCCACCATCTGACCTCGGTCCCCGTGAAGAATCTCTTGATTCAACACCTGACAGTGCTGGACACATCAGCCAAAGCAGTCCCCGGATCCAGCGGCGGAGGCGGCGGCAAAGGCACAAGAGGAAGCAGGAGCTGCTGCTGGGCTAGAGGAGGTGGGACCTGGAAGCTGGAAGACACAGGCAGGATGTGTAGCATGTGCTTCCTTGGTGACCTGCATGATGGAAGGAGAGGCCATTAGGTGAGAGGAGGGCAGGGTGTGCACCTCACCTCATATTAGATATACTGCTTCCTGCACTCAGGGGTGATGTGAGCAGACAGATGCACCAGAAACTTCATCCTGAGCTCGGGCCTACAGGGGGCCCTGCTCCTGGCCCTCAGGGACCCCCAGCTCAGGATTTGTGGTGCATCTGTCTGCTCACATCACCCCTGAGTGCAGGAAGCAGTATATCCAGTATGAGGTGAGGTGCACACCCTGCTCTCCTCTCACCTAATGGCCTCTCCTTCCATCATGCAGGTCACCAAGGAAGCACATGCTACACATCCTGCCTGTGTCTTCCAGCTTCCAGGCCCCGCCTCCTCTAGCCCAGCAACAGCAGGTCCTGGCAGGCAGGTAAACAAATAGGTTTCCCTGTCACACTCTCCTTCACACCCCCTTCTAGGCTTGTGCACCGATTTTTTTTTCGGTTCGATTCAGATCGATTTGTTCGGATGTTTAAACTTTTTGATTCGGCTCGTTTCGACCGATTTCTGTTTCGATTCGGTTCGGCTCGACTCGTTTTTCGTGTACATTTTTTTTCGGAATATCGACCATTTTTCATATTTTCGTGTCACTTTGCTAATTTTTGTATCGACTTTTCGTGATTTAGAAAATTTTCGTTTTTTCGGAACATCTGTTCTCCTCGTTTCAAAGCTGTCTAACTCTATTCGTTTTGATGTAAACTACTATGGTTTACTTTTTTATACTTATATATTTTTTTTTATAATAAATTTTGGTTTGTTTTTCGGATCCGATAATTCATTCTGTCGATACGATAATTCTGGCGATTCTATCGTGTTTTTTTTTATTAAATAAAGATCCTTTTTTTCTTATGAATATAGATTTCACAACTTTATTTAATCACATTAAAAAAAATGGTATGAAGCCAAGGAACAAAAAAAAATGAACAAAACGATTTAAAAAACACTAAACAGAACCGAATGGTCTGACTTTAAAAATAAAAACCAGAACAAAAAGGTTTTAAAACGGAAAAATAGTTGATCAAAATGATCTGAAATGAAAAAAAAATAAAATAAATGATTTAAAACAGACAAAAAAATTAATTAACCCTTTCGCTGCTGAGGCATTTCACGGCTTCCCTTCACGCCTGTGTGCGGCACTGCGGTGTGCTGCTGAGCTAATTTTTAACAGTTTCGCTCCTCTTGTTTAAACGCGTTTTGAAGCCTTCTTTTATAATATGACCCAGACATGTTATATATCGTTCTTTCCGACAGACTCGGCAGATAATTCATAATATATCATTATCATATGTATGCGTCATGTCCTGTCTGTATATTATAACAAAAAATGCAATAAAATTAGAATTTTCAATGTTTGCTTTACAAGGTGTAAAGTGTTTTTTTCACATTTTAACATGCGAGTGTTTGCGGTTATATTTTATGAGTTGCGTTTGTTAAAAAAAATTGAAAAGGGGACTTGTTATATTTTTTTGGGTGAAAATTACACTATTTTTAACAAACGCACCCCATACAAAAATCCTTAGTGCAGCATCATTGTTCACATTATAATTGAAATGGGAACAATATTGCTGCATTAACAAAACAAAACAAAAAATCTGTTTATTTTTTTTTATATTTTAATTTTTTATAATTTTTAACATTGTCATGTTTGGTATTGTTGGAAAGGCCATGCTCTGGTCGATCCAAAGATACCAAACATTAACCAACCGATAGCTGCTGCGGATCGGGAGATAGGGGGTTCCAATGAACCCCCTATCTCCACCATTGGTCGCAGTTAGGGGTTAACTCCAGAACTGACGTCATTGTGACGAGGTCTTGGGACTGTCGGCAGCTGCCGTTCCCCCACGCTGTTGTCTTCCTGCAAAGACGTGACCATGTTGGCGGGCAGCGTCTTAGCGGGCAGCGGTGGGAGAGAGAGAGCTCATAGATGGGAGCCGAGGAGGTGTTGCGTGAAGCTGCAAACAGGGACAAATAAACTAGACCTGAGCCACACTAAGGATCTTTGGGTTGTGTCGGAGAACACTTCACGCAGTGCTGCCATCAATATTTTTTGATAAATTCTTGGTTATACAATGAATGTGACTGTGGACAAAAATCCGTGTTGTTGTGACATCGCCTAAGCTTAACAAAACCAGGCCACGTCGGTAATCAAATCTCAAGGCAGGACAACAAGGTTGTGTTAGTGTGTGACATTTTTTGGCCAGGCAGGAAGTGTAGAATGTGCACAGTCACATTCATGGCCACAAATATATTGACAAATTTATGACAAAGGGTCCATAGAAATGTCAATAAATTTATGTACATATAATTTTAACAGTGTGGAAAAGAAACCAAGCAATACATATTAACTTATTAAGTAAGGAAAAGCAACGCACACAAACAGGAAAATATAGAAAAAATAGAAAATTTATTTACAACATGGGGAAGGGAAGGGAACATGCCAAGGATGGCAAACTGCCCAACAGGGGCACAAACAACACAAACAAACATAGTGTAGTGGAAATAGACTGGAAGATGGCCGCCATTGTAAGCCAGGCGAACATCTTGTTCAGAATATTGGTTCACTTGAGATAATTACTGGCATTTGAGGTGATGTTGGAGCTGGTCCGCATCTTTGATTACAAAGATTATGACTGCCGTAAGGGCCCTTACGGCAGGAAGAATAACACCCGCAAGGATCGTATCCTTGACAAGCTACGCACCACCATCCTGGAGCTGTTCGGGAAGGACCGGACGAAGGACCAGCTCCAAAAACGCTGGTCCGACCTCAAAGCACGCGAGCAGGAGCAGCTGAGGCACATCCGTGATATCACAATAAAGTTTGCCTTTCCTGAAGAGACTCATGTTCAGACAATCCTTGCTCGTGTCCGGTCCGGCCTCGTCTTGAGTGAGCCTGCAGATTCTGGTTACATTTCGGGAGGAGGCTGGTCTCACTACCGCTCCAGGATGTCAGCGGCTTTGCTTATATGCTCCCGCAATTCCTGGAGCAGTTCCTGGATGGCATCTATGGTCGTAACAGCCAGGCGTAGCTCTCCGATCGCCTCCCGATTTATTATCCTGACACTGGAGGACGTGTCCGGTCTGGCTTCTCCTTCTATATATCCAATAAATGAAAGAAGGAAAATACAGTAAGTAAAGCAGGTTTCTATTTTTGACTGAAAGTCTTGAAAAATTATAACAGTAGTATATACCAGTGCTGGCGGCCTCCTGAGGCTCCGACTCCAACTCCTCCTCCGACTCCTCCTCCTCCACCACCACCGTCAGCATCTCATCCGGTGCTATATCTAAGAAATTAAAGAAATAAAAAATACAGTAAACAACAAAACTGATTTATTTTTGAACAAAAGTCGATGCAAAATACAACAGTAAAAAAAAAAAACCTGGACTCGCGGCCTCCTGCTGTGGCTCCGGCTCCCTCTCTCCATCGCCCTCCTCCTGCTCCTCCTCCTGCTCCTCCTCTTCCTCCTCCTGCTCCTCTTGTGCTATACATAAAAAAATTAAATTAAAATACAGTAAACAAAAAATGTTTCTGTTTTTGACCAAAAGTCGTTGCAAAATAAAACAGTATATACCAGCGCTGGTGGTCGCCCGTGGCTCCCCCTCCTCCTCCACTGGGGCACTGGTGCCCGCCGGGGCAAGATGCTGCCTTCTTCCTGTCTTCTGCCAAATCCAAAAAATAACACGTAAATAATGCAGGCTGGAAAAAATTGTATATCTATACAATATATTGCCGAAAGTATTGCGACACCCCTCCACTACCCACTAGCACTACCAGCTTGACCCACCACTACTCCCATCTCATAGTTCTAAAGTCACAAAAAATTTATTTATTTCCCCTGCACATAGACATATATTACCGTTCAATTATATATTTTTTTCAGAAGTGAACATTACGTTTATTCAATAAAAACTATTATTTGTGTTGTGTGCGTACAAAGCGCATTGTGCTGACTGCTTTTAGTTATTTTATAGAAGGCCTCATCCTCAGTTTCACTTTCAGTTTCTGCTAATAAAACTGGATATTGCAGAAACAACAGAAATCCGCCATTTTGTTTTGAAATTTGCATCTAAAGCGTTCAATAATGACACTGCTGCAGCAAACTGAATTGCTGCGCTGCAACAATTCAGCAGCTGCTGAGGATGTATTGAACGCGGCTCTGTTTGGATGCACTTTCAGAAGAACTACATGTCCCATCCTACCACTTAGCAGAGACACAGAGATTTTTGTTGATGCGCAGATGGGAGCCAATATTGGGCAAGCTGCGGGTCTTCTCTTATGCATCACTCAATCACAACAACCTCCCCCCCCCCAGCACACTACAGACTACATACAGTGCCAAAAGAAATCCAGCATTGTAACTTCATCTACATACATCAAATGTCAAAATTTTCACGAATACGTAAAATCACAAAAAGGAAGAGCTATGGCAAAAATGCATGTATGACGAGTCGTGAAACCGCAAAGCTATACACAATCACATTGCATGAAAAAAGGACTAGATAATTCAACGTATTTCTGTGCACATTAGCACATGCAAGCACATTATTATTATTATACAGGATTTATATAGCACCAACAGTTTGCGCAGCGCTTTACAATATAACATAACACTTACGTTTGGCTATGACGCGACGGATGTGCCTCAGCTGCTCCTCCTCACGCGTCTTGAGGTCGGACCAGTGTTTTCGGAGCTGGTCCTTCGTCCGGTCCTTCCCGAACAACTCCAGGATGGTGGAGCGAAGTTTATTGAGGATACGGTCCTTTATAGAATTATTCATCCTGCCGTAAGGGCCCTTACGGCAGTCGTAGTCCTTAAGATCAAAGATGCGGACCAGCTCCAGCATCTCGTCAAATGCCAAGTTGCTGGCCCGCTTCTTTCTGGGTGGTGTTTCATGGGTGCAAGACGATGAGGAGGTGTCTGAATGGCACTCGTCTCTTGCAGCCATGATGAATAATAAAAACAATATTTTGTCCAAAAAGTTGACAAAAAACTGGCTCAATAAAGTTACGACATCTGCGCGCGCGCATGCGCGACCCGCGGACGAATCGGATCCGACCCGATTACGAAGGAATTATCGTATCGACAGAATTATCGGATCATTGGAAACAAAAAAAACAAGTGATACGCATTTATAATCAAATACAAAATTTACAGAATCAGCGATATAACCGATAATAGTTAAATATACGATGTCCAGAATTACCGAAATGGAACCGAAATCACGAATGGAACCGAAATCATGAATAGAGCGAAAATAAATTTCGATTTGACACATTTCAAGTCCATTCGAAAATTCCGAAAATATTTTGTTTCGGCTCGGAAAACTTTTCGGATCTGCCATTTTCGGATCTAAAAATTTTCGGAAAATCGGCCGCATCCGAAAACACGAATCGGGAAATTTCGTGAAAATTCCAAAATTCCGAAACCCGAAACGCACATCCCTACCCCCTTCCCTCACACCTTCCCTCCCCTCACTCTCTCTTCACCCCCCCTTCCTCACTTCTTCTCCTCACCCCCCTTCCCTCACTCTTTCCTTCACCCCCCCTTCCCTCACTCTCTCCACCCCCCTTCCCTCCTCTCTCTCCTTCACCCCCTTTCCCTCCCTCTCTCCTTCACCCCCCTCCCTCACTCTCTCCTTCACCCCCTTCCCTCACTCTCTCCTTCACCCCCCTTCCCTCACTCTCTCCTTCACCCCCCCTTCCCTCACTCTCTCCTTCACCCCCCTTCCCTCACTCTCTCCTTCACCCCCCTTCCCTCACTCTCTCCTTCACCCCCTTCCCTCACTCTCTCCTTCACCCCCCTTCCCCACTCTCTCCTTCACGCCCCTTCCCTCACTCTCTCACCCCCTTCCCTCTCTCTCTCCTTCACCCCCCTTCCCTCCCTTTCTCCTTCACCCCCTTCCCTCACTCTCTCCTTCACCCCCCTTCCCTCACTCTTCTCCTTCACCCCCCTTCCCTCACTCTCTCCTTCACCCCCTTCCCTCACTCTCTCTTCACCCCCCCTTCCCTCACTCTCTCCTTCCACCCCCCTTCCCTCACTCTCTTCCACCCCTTCCCTCTCTTCTCTCCTTCACCCCCCTTCCCTCCCTCTCTCCTTCACCCCCTTCCCTCACTCTCTCCTTCACCCCCCTTCCCCTCACTTCTCTCTTCCCTTCCCCTCACTCTCTCCTCTTTCACCCCTTCCCTCACTCTCTCCTTCACCCCCCCTTCCTCACTCTCCCCTTCACCCCCCTTCCCTCACTCTCTCCTTCACCCCCTTCCCTCACTCTCTCCTTCACCCCCCTTCCCCACTCTCCTTCACCCCCCTTCCCTCACTCTCTCCTTCACCCCCCCTTCCCTCACTATCTCCTTCACCCCCCTTCCCTCACTCTCTCCTTCACCCCCTTCCCTCACTCTCTCTTTCACCCCCTTCCACAATCTCTCTTTCACACCCCCCCTTTCCTCAATCTCTCTTTCACACCCCCCTTTCCTCAATCTGTCTTTCACACCCCCCTTTCCTCAATCTCTTTCACACCCCCCCTTTCCTCAATCTCTCTTTCACCCCCCCTTTCCTCAATCTCTCTTTCACACCCCTCCTTCCTCAATCTCTCTTTCACCCCCCGTTTCCTCAATCTCTTTTTCACACCCCCCTTTCCTCAATCTCTCTTTCACACCCCCCCTTTCCTCAATCTCTCATTCACACCCTCCCCTTTCCTCAATCTCTCACTCACACCCCCCCCTTTCCTCAATCTCTCATTCACACTCTCCCCTGTCCAACACATTGGTTTTCCCTATTTTGGGTTGAATTGCGACGCACATCACACACAGGCACACACACACACAAGCAACTCCTACATACCACATATTACTGTTAGTTTTATTGCTGTGGAGCTCTGTGATATACAGTCATGTGCGGTGTGTATGAGTATCACAGAGCTCCACAGCAATAAAACGCACAGTAATGTGCAGTGTGTATGAGCGTATCACATAGCTTCACCTAGGAGGTGTAATTGGAAAGGGCAGAGTCTGGCCTTTCCAATGATACCCAACTATATTCAAAGAATTATATATATTCAGTGTAAAATACAAATCATAAATAAAATAAAAACGTAACTTTTCAAAGGTTTGAAATAGCTCAGCAGTGAAAGAGTTAATGGCCAGACTCTCTCACTATAAATAAAAATGTTTGCTGCCGTCGCGGCAGGCGGATGCAATGTGCTTACTTGCGCATGCGAGACGGAGAGAACCAGCCGGCTTGCGCGAGGGACAAAAATAACAAGGTGAAACAAGGTGAAGTATTGGCCTCCCTCCAACTGGGCACCCCACCAGCACCGCCACCTTGAGACTGCTCCCATGAGTTTACAATCTAAGAGGGAATAGGAGTCTGCTCCAGTGAGCTTACCTTCTAAGAGGGAAAAGAGGAGCACGCTCCCGTGAGTTTACAATCTAAGAGGTAAGAGGAGCCTGCTCTAATATATAAATGCGTTTTGTAATGCTGTCAGCTGCGTGCGCACCCATCACAGCTGCTCACTCGGCCCTCCCGTTACGGACATGACGGCGATGGACGCATTACAAATGTATTTATATATGGACATACTCTTGGATAGGACATTGAAAAGCAAATATGTGGATACTGATTCTGAGCTGGCAGCAACAATAGACTGCCCTCCGGGCAGGCTTAACAACTAGTATATTATAAAAATGTATAGATTTAAAAAAATAAATAGGTATATAAAAACAGTTACATTCAGCATGTGATTAAATAGAAATACAAAGCATATTTTTTAAAAAATATGCACCTTGTGACAGAAAATGTCCAGGAGGTACATGAGTTGACATGTTCCTTTAAAACATACTGTTCTTTTTTATTTATTGAATTATTCTAATTCACTTGGCATTCTAAATATTCAACAGATTTATTTTGTCTGCCTGTCAACTGTGACAAAGAAGAAAATAAATCAATGCCTAAATACCATAAAATATTGTACATATTATCATTATTCTTTATTTCAGTATTTAGTAGGAACATTTTCAAAATATTGTTATTGGAAGACTGTTGCAAAATTACAAAATTTATGCAATCGGCAATTATTGCTTAACCCCTTCACTGCCAAGTGATTTTCAAAAAAAGCATTCAGGGTTATTCAAAGAGATCCGAATGGCTGCCGAAAGGGAACCAAACGCTGAAAATCAGCATTCGGTTACCTTTCTTGGCCATTCGGCTATCCAGAGAGCAGGAAATTCGCCAAATCCTGGCGAATTGCCTGCACATACGGTGCCTGTTCGAGGGCAGTGAAATCGCCATAGGGAAGCAATGCTTTGGCTATTTAGTGAGCACAAACCAGCAGTTAAAGGTTCCCAAAATGCCCTGCCATTCGGTGGTTTAATTCGGCAGGTTTATTCAGGCGAATCCCATAGGCTTCAAAGTTAAAAATATTCCCGTTTTAATTCAATATCTAATGAACTGTTGACTATAATATTCTGCAGTAAAGAGTCTCTTTATTTATAGATTTTGTTAGGATATTTTAAGCATTTTTTTAAAAAAAAAATCCAAATTTGTTTAATTTTGTTTTTTAACTTTACTTATTTTTTCTGTAACGGCCCTTTTTATTATCATTCATTGGACCGCATATGTAAATTTCAGACATTTTCGCTCAGTAGTTTGCTTGCAAACAGCGTTTCACTTTTCGAACATTCAAGCAAACTGTTTTTCTAATTTATTCACTGCATTCTTCTGTCGGTTTTTTCCGGCGGCTGCGCTGCGTGTGATCGGCTCCTGCTCGGGTTTTTCCGGCGTTTTCGCGGGGTTAATCCAGGTGTTCTGGCAGGTTTCGTTGTGCATTCACCTGGGTTTTGCGGTGAGTTTTCGGCGGGTTTGCAGTTTTCCCTGCAATTCGGGGACCCTGTGGTGCTTCCTGAATACACCGCAGGGTTGCCGAAATGGGATAGCCAAATCGAACCGAATTGAGGAGAACGAAAAGTCACCGAACATGCGGTGGCTTTTCGATTCTCTTTGAATAACCCTGATTGTCAGAAACCAGTGGTTTTTTGAAGAATCATTTTTAATAAATTGTACAGTAATTCCTATTTGGCCAGTAGATGGTGCCATCTACTGCCAAATTGAGTTACAGAGGTTTTAATAGCAGATCTATTTTCTTCTATTTCTCCTGCATCGGCTGCTGACAGCTTCTGAAAGCCCGATATGTCAGAGCTTTCAGCTGCCAATTTTACAGTTTTAGTTCTTTGGGCATTATGCCCACAGAACTAAAACTTTGGGGGCACCTTCTGCAGCCCACAAGCTAACAACATTTTTTGCAGCAAACTAATTTCATTTGCTTTTTGGCTGCAGATTAGCATATCAAGATATCTGAATATCGAAGCACCAGATGGTGCCTTAGAAGGATGAGATATCTTTATCGGTAGTGAAGGGGTTAGTTTTACAATTTTCCATCACTCGTGATATTTTGATAATTCTCTTTCTCACAGGGTTAATCAAAGAGATCCGAATTGCTGGCGAAAGGTAACCGAACGCTGAAATTCAGCGTTCGGTTTCCTTTAATGGCCATTCTGCTATTCAGAGAGCAGGCAATTCGCCAAATGTTGGCGAATTACCTGCACATACGGTGCCTGTTCGGTGCCTGTTCGAGGGCAGTGAAATCCCCATAGCTTCGTCTATTCAGAGAACAAAAACCAGCAGGGTTTTTCCGACGGCTGCTCTGCGCTCTGATCGGCTCCTGCTCGGGTTTCTCCGGCATGTTCGGCGGGGTTAATCCAGATGTTTTTGCGGGTTTCGGTGTGCATTCGCCTGGGTTTTACTGAGAGTGTTCGGCAGGTTTTCGGCAGGTTTTCCCTGCACTACGACGGCCCTGTGGTGCTTGCTGAATACACCGCAAGGTCGCCGAAATGGGATCGCCAAATCGCACCAAATTGAAGAGACGAAAAGTCACCGAACGTGCGGTGACTTTTTGATTCTCTTTGAATAACCCTGATAGTCATTTTCCACTATGGTAATGTGAAGATAAAACCTGTGCAACACCTGTCCTTTACTACACTTTGGGCTCTATTACATTCTGCGCGCAAACGATAACGCGTGAGCAAAAATGCATTAACGCGAGGGGCAAAATCCTTTGTGCACACCGTCGTATTACAACGTCAGCGCAACAAACGCGTGCATAAATGAAAATAGACAAACAACGGAGCGCCAATCTAGGACTGGTATATATGATTAAGCACTACACATGTCCATCAGTATTTCTTCTTAATTCTTCCAGAATTCACTCCTTATAGTGGGTTAACGCCTCTACAAAAGAAGAAAAGCCACAAATTGCGCAGTACGTAAATTCAAAAAATATAGGAGGAGTAGAAAACAATTGTCCAACTCACATATTTCTGAGCCTAACCTAGGCTCTAGAATGAATTGCGTTATGGGTCTTCAGTTCTATTCAGGTGCCCATTAACCCCAGATACACTTGTTGTCTTCAACCGATTTCCCCTACAGTGGATAACAAAAATACCAAAACACTCCCCTAGTGTAACACCGTTAAGGTATAATTGAAGTGGATATGTGCTGGTGTAACACTCACATATTATTGAGCCGCAATTGGCTCCAAGAATGACGTATAGGAATTATAAGGCAATTACGAGAACCTTCTTTAAAAGCATATTCCAGGAAGCAGCAGTAATGTAAAATACATTTAAAGCATAATTAAAACGATATTACCAGAAAGCGTTTCGCTCTTTAGAGCTTCTTCAGCAGGTGATACCTGCTTTTAAAGAAGGTTCTCGTAATTGCCTTATAATTCCTATACGTCATTCTTGGAGCCAATTGCGGCTCAATAATATGTGAGTGTTACATCAGCACATATCCACTTCAATTATACCTTAACGGTGTTACACTAGGGGAGTGTTTTGGTATTTTTGTTATCCACTGCAGGGGAAATCGGTTGAAGACAACAAGTGCATCTGGGGTTAATGGGCACCTAAATATAGCGGAAGACCCATAACGCAAAATCCTCCTAGAGCCTAGGTTAGGCTCAGAAATATGTGAGTTGGGCAATTGTTATCTACTTCTCCTATATTTTTTGAATTTACGTACTGCGCAATTTGTGGCTTTCCTTCTTTTGTAGAGGCGTTAACCCACTATAAGGAGTGAATTCTGGAAGAATTAAGAAGAAATACTGATGGACATGTGTAGTGCTTAATCATATATACCAGTCCTAGATTGGCGCTCCGTTGTTAGTCTATTTTCATATATTCTCAGGTTTTTAGAGGAACCTCCCATATACGACGTGTAGCTTATATGATTAATCATTCTTCCTGTGGACGCTTCACTGTTTCCTTTTCAAACGCGTGCATACGTCTAAAGCGGCTGGACCTGCGCGAACCCTGTGCGAGCGTACTGTACTGCGCGCGTTCTATACTTAACATTGTGAGCGCAAATGCATTTGTGCGCTGGTATGCGGATGAAATGACAATCTATGCACAGTTTTTAATGCACAGCCTTTGTGTGCATAATTTTAACGTCTTTTAAAAGCTGGTGCTAATGGCAAATCTGAACGTCCTGGCCGAAACCAAATACACCAGCCCGAAAAAAAAAATAGAGCACAGTATAGTTACACATTCTACGCATACCCAAACAATAAAATATAGAAGTTGTGCGTGTTTTTATTATTGCTGCAGCATATATACTCAGATTGATTTTAACAGGTACAAAAACTTAATGGGAGACAATTGTGGTTCTTAATTCTGATTGGCTGAATCGTGTGAAAAAGAGTCCGCACACCGATTTCTACGCGCAGCGTTAATGCGCGCTTGTTTTTGCGCGTCTTTTTTGTGCGCATTATTTTTTGAAGGATGAAAAAATGCACCCGGATTGTAATACCAGTGTTAATTTATGCGCGTTAACGTTTAACGAGTGGCGCACAAATTAACGCTCTGTGCGAGCGTTTTTGTGCAAAGAATGCCCTTTATCTGTACATTTAATTCCTAAAGTAACATGTTTAAAATATCTCACAGTCTACAAAACAGGATGAGAAAAAGGCATGTTTTTGAAAGTTTTAATGAAAAACAATATTCTGTCATAATATATTACAATAAAGGCTGATAGGAAAATGGGTTATTAAATATAAATCAGAGAGTAATACAGTTCACAAAGGTACCACGTAGTTGATTTGATTTAATGTCTTGACTTTTTACTGAGACCATAATTAACTGAGGTGTGGTAAAAATGTGTGAATTGTGCATGCATGACAAAGGTGGAGGACTAGGGAGGAACAAATGCCCTCTAGCAAAAAAATAAAGGATTGTATGGCTTACATGTGTGCACAATAGTAATACTAGTTGAATGTAGATCCTGCAGGCTTCACTGTTTTTGCACTATTCTAAATATTATAGGGTCTATTCACAAAAAATGAAATTGCACGCAATTTAGGAGCTTTGTGTTTTGCTGCAATTAACTGCATTTTGGCGTTTCCATTTTGCCTAAAATATGGTGAATTCACAATTTAGCAATTGATCACCGTATTTTCCAGAAATTGGAGTCTCTAAAGCAGTTATCAGACGTCGACAACAACTGCCAAATTGCACCGATACCCGCCAATTTTTTTCTAGTGCCATATCTTCTTTTAAAACAGGTGCCCAAAATTGCACGGCATATTCAAGGTGCGGTCTTACCATTGATTTAAAAATGAGGCAAAATTATGTTTTCATCTCAAGAGTGAATTCCCCTTTTACTGCATGCCAATACCTTGCTGATCTTGGCGGCTGCTGTTTGATATTAAACAGTGGTACTGAGTTTGGAGTCTATGATTATACCCAAATCCTTCACCTGCTTTGATTTCCCTAACTTGGTACCATTTAAGGTATAAATTGCTTGTGTGCTTTTTTACTCCAAAGTGCATAACCTTGCATTTGTCTACAATAAATTTCATTTGCCATTTAAGTGCCCAGTCCTCCAATCGATCGAAATCCCTCTGTACCACTTGCCATTGGTGTCCATCTTGAAAATGTACCATTTATGACCACTGTCTGTACCCTATCCTTTAGCCAGTGTTCTATCCAAGAATAGGATTTTTCATCTAGACCAATTTTTCTTAGTTTCAAACAAAGGTTACTTTTAAATTGTGTCGAAAGCTTTGGCAAAATCCAAAAGCGTTATTCAGAGAGCACTGAAATGTCACTGACATTTCGGTGCTCTCTGATACGTCGCACTTCAGCGAGTCCGATTCGCTGACCCTGCAGTGAATTCAACATTATTATTATTTTTATTTATTAAGCACCAACACATTCCGCAGCGCTGTACAGGGTGTAATGAGTAAAGACAGGACAATTCTACAATACATACAGGAGACAGGTCAGTATTCCTGCCAGCAGATACATGAGGATATGAGGACCCTATTCCCGTGGGAATTTACAATCTAGATGGTGAGGGGATTAGAAACAGGAGGGGGGGACTGCAGTGATGAGTTAATGCAGGGAGAGGTGAGGACTGTTTTTGGTTCGGTCGGATGTCTTGTTACGGAGTCGGTTGGTAGGCTTCCCTAAATAGAAGGTTCTTTAGGGAGCGTTTAAATGAAGCCAGATCTGGGGACAGTCTGATATTGTGAGGAAGCGCGTTCCATAGGGTCGGCGCCGCATGAGAAAAGTCCTGCAATCTGGCATGTGAAGAGGTAATGATGGAGGATGCCACGCGCAGGTCATTGTTGGATCGTATCAGCATCTGCCAAAGAGACTTGTTGCCAAGTCCTCACCCACGAAGCCTAAAAGGTCAGCACCCACCAAGTCCGTGCCTCTGATTCCTAGTGAGGCACTGCCCACCAAGTTGAAAAAGACATCGTCTGTCAAAGACACGACATCCTTCAAGCCAAAAAAGGAAAATATATCTGCCAAGTCCTTGCTCCCAAAGCCTAGTAAGGCATTGTCTGCCAAGCCATTGTCCAAGAAATCCACCACCGAATCCTGACCCAGGAAAGTGGTGTCTATGGAAGCGGGCCCTGAGATCGTGCATCAAGATCCCAACCCAGCTGAACCAATGGAATTCCAATCCACCCTGCCCACAGAACCTTATCCAGCCATACCCATGGAAGAAGAGCCCAGTGTACCAACAGAGCCTGACCCCGTTGTGCCCATGGAGATAGCATCTGTCCTACCCTCTGGTATGACACCCACCACTCCAAGCCAACACATCATGGCTAACTGTTCTACCGCTCCAGTGCCTTCCAGCCAGCATAACTCGCCATACCCATCTGCTTCCGAGTATTGGTCTTCAGAGGAATGGAGTTCTGTGGACTTGGAAGATGAACTGCCCAGAGAAACTGCATGTCACCCTCGAGGGCTACCTGGCCAGTCCATTGGGTACATATGCGCCGCTACCCCCCTATTCCGACCTGGCAGGGGACTTCTTGCCCTTCATAGATTCGTCCAGTGACTATAACTCTGACATTGAATGGGAACCTAATGTAGATCAGCTCCCTACTAATCTGGCTACTGTTCGGTGCCACCCTACCACCGCCTACAGAACTCCTGTTAAGGGATATGCCACGAGACCTGTGGACCAGAGAACCACCTACTGCATATGGGAACCATGGTCTCCACTTCAGCCACAGTCGCTACTAAGCCTTCTCAGGCCTCTGTCACTAAGCGTTCTCAGGTCCCTGTAACCAAGCCTTCTCAGGTCCCTGTAACCAAGCCTTCTCAGGCCCCTGTAACCAAGCCTTCTCAGGCCCCTGTAACCAAGCCTTCTCAGGCCCCTGTAACCAAGCCTTCTCAGGACCCTGTAACCAAGCCTTCTCAGGACCCTGTAAACAAGCCTTTTCAGGCCCCTGTAACCAAGCCTTCTCAGGCCCCTGTTGTTGTCTCCATGCTGTCGCCGCAGAGCCCAGCAGTCGTCTCCACGCTGTCGCCGCAGAGCCCAGCAGTCGTCTCCACGCTGTCGCCGCAGAGCCCAGCAGTCGTCTCCACGTTGTCGTCGCAGAGCCCAGCAGTTGTCTCCACGCTGTCGCCGCAGAGCAAAGCAGTCGTCTCCACGCTGTCGCCGCAGAGCCCAGCAGTCGTCTCCATGCTGTCGCCGCAGAGCCCAGCAGTCTTCTCCACGCTGTCGCCACAGCAGAGCCCAGCAGTCATCTCCACGCTGTCGCCGCAACAGAGCCAGCAGTCGTCTCCACGCTGTCGCCGCAGCAGAGCCCAGCAGTCTTCTCCACGCTGTCGCCGCAGCAGAGCCCAGCAGTCTTCTCCACGCTGTCGCCGCAGCAGAGCCCAGCAGTCGTCTCCACACTGTCGCCGCAGCAGAGCCCAGCTGTCGTCTCCACGCTGTCGCCGCAGCAGAGCCCAGCAGTCGTCTCCACGCTGTCGCCGCAGCAGAGCCCAGCAGTCGTCTCCACGCTGTCGCCACAGCAGAGCCCAGCATTCGTCTCCACGCTGTCGCCGCAGCCGAGCCCAGCAGTCGTCTCCACGCTGTCGCCGCAGCAGAGCCAAGCAGTCGTCTCCACACTGTTGCCGCAGCCGAGCCTAGCAGTCGTCTCCACGCTGTCGCCGCAGCCGAGCCCAGCAGTCGCCTCCACGCTGTCGCCGCAGCCGAGCCCAGCAGTCGTCTCCACGCTGTCGCCGCAGCCGAGCCCAGCAGTCATCTCCACGCTGTCGCCGCAGCCGAGCCCAGCAGTCTTCTCCACGCTGTCGCCGCCGCCAAGCCCAGCAGTCGTCTCCACGTTGTCGCTGCCGCCGCCGAGCCCGGCAGTCGTCTCCACGCTGTCGCCGCCGAGCCCAGCAGTCGTCTCCACGCTGTCGCCGCTGCCGCCGAGCCCAGCAGTCGTCTCCACGCTGCCGCCGCCGCCGCTGAGCCCAGCAGTCGTCTCCACGCTGTCGCCGCCACGCCGAGCCCAGCAGTCGTCTCCACGCTGTCGCCGCAGCCGAGCCCAGCAGTCGTCTCCACGCTGTCGCCGCAGCCGAGCCCAGCAGTCGTCTCCACGCTGTCGCTGCAGTCGCCGAGCGCAGCAGTCGTCTCCACGCTGTCACCGCCGCCGAGCCCAGCAGTCGTCTCCACGCTGTCACCGCAGCAGAGCCCAGCAGTCATCTCCACGCTGTCGCCGCAGCAGAGCCAAGCAGTTGTCTCCACGCTGTCGCCGCAGCCGAGCCCAGCAGTCGTCTCCACGCTGTCGCCGCAGCCGAGCCCAGCAGTCGTCTCCACGCTGTTGCCGCAGCCGAGCCCAGCAGTCGTCTCCATGCTGTTGCCGCAGCCGAGCCCAGCAGTCGTCTCCACGCTGTCGCCGCAGCCGAGCCCAGCAGTCGTCTCCACGCTGTCGCCGCCGCCAAGCCCAGCAGTCGTCTCCACGCTGTCGCCGCCGCCAAGCCCAGCAGTCGTCTCCACGCTGTCGCCGCAGCAGAGCCCAGCAGTCGTCTCAACGCTGTCGCTGCAGCCGAGCCCAGCAGTCGTCTCCACACTGTCGCCGCAGCAGAGACCAGCAGTCGTCTCCACGCTGTCGCCGCCGCCGAGCCCAGCAGTCGTCTCCACGCTGTCGCCGCAGCAGAGCCCAGCAGAGCCCAGCAGTCGTCTCCACGCTGTCGCCGCAGCAGACTGCTGGTCTCTGCTGCGGCGACAGCGTGGAGACGACTGCTGGGCTCGGCGGCGGCGACAGCGTGGAGACGACTGCTGGGCTCGGCGGCTGCAGCGACAGCGTGGAGACGACTGCTGGGCTCGGCTGCGGCGACAGCGTGGAGACGACTGCTGGGCTCAGCGGCGGCGGCAACAGCGTGGAGATGACTGCTGGGCTCGGCAGCGGCGGCGACAGCATTGAGACGACTGCTGGGCTTGGCGGCGGCGACAACGTGGAGACGACTGCTGGGCTCGGCAGCTGCGGCGACAGCGTGGAGACGACTGCTGGGCTCGGCTGCGGCGACAGCATGGAGATGACTGCTGGGCTCTGCTCCACGCTGTCGCTGCAGCCGCCGAGCCAGCAGTCGTCTCCACGCTGTCGCCGCCGCCGAGCCCAGCAGTCGTCTCCACACTGTCGCCGCCGCTGAGCCCAACAGTCGTCTCCACGCTGTCGCCGCCGAGCCCAGCAGTCGTCTCCAGGCTGTCGCCACAGCAGAGCCCAGCAGTCGTCTCCACGCTGTCGCCGCAGCAGAGCCAAGCAGTCGTCTCCACGCTGTTGCCGCAGCCGAGCCCAGCAGTCGTCTCCACGCTGTCGCCGCAGCCGAGCCCAGCAGTCGCCTCCACGCTGTCGCCGCGGCCGAGCCCAGCAGTCGTCTCCACGCTGTCACCGCAGCTGAGCCCAGCAGTCGTCTCCACGCTGTCGCCGCAGCCGAGCCCAGCAGTCGTCTCCACGCTGTTGCCGCAGCCGAGCCCAGCAGTCGTCTCCACGCTGTTGCCGCAGCCGAGCCCAGCAGTCGTCTCCACGCTGTCGCCGCAGCCGAGCCCAGCAGTCGTCTCCACGCTGTCGCCGCCGCCGAGCCCAGCAGTCGTCTCCACGCTGTCGCTGCTGCCGCCGAGCCCAGCAGTCGTCTCCATGCTGCCGCCGCCGCCGAGCCCAGCAGTCGTCTCCATGCTGTCGCCGCCGCCGCCGAGCCCAGCAGTCGTCTCCACGCTGTCGCCGCCGTCGCCGAGCCCAGCAGTCATCTCCACGCTATCGCCGCCGAGCCCAGCAGTCGTCTCCATGCTGTCGCCGCCGCCGAGCCCAGCAGTCGTCTCCACGCTGTCGCCGCCGCTGCCGAGCCCAGCAGTCGTCTCCATGCTGTCGCCGCCGCCGCCGAGCCCAGCAGTCGTCTCCACGCTGTCGCCGCCGCCGCCGAGCCCAGCAGTCGTCTCCACGCTGTCACCGCCGTCGCCGAGCCCAGCAGTCATCTCCACGCTGTCGCCGCCGTGCCCAGCAGTCATCTCCACGCTGTCGCCGCCGCCGCTGAGCCCAGCAGTCGTCTCCACGCTGTCGCCGCAGCAGAGCCCAGCAGTCGTCTCCACGCTGTCGCCGCAGCAGAGCCAAGCAGTCGTCTCCACGCTGTCACCGCAGCCGAGCCCAGCAGTCGTCTCCACGCTGTCGCTGCAGCCGAGCCCAGCAGTCGTCTCCACGCTGTTGCCGCAGCCGAGCCCAGCAGTCGTCTCCACGCTGTTGCCGCAGCCGAGCCCAGCAGTCGTCTCCACGCTGTCGCCGCAGCCGAGCCCTGCAGTCGTCTCCATGCTGTCGCCGCCGCCAAGCCCAGCAGTCGTCTCCACGCTGTCGCCGCCGCCAAGCCCAGCAGTCGTCTCCACGCTGTCGCCGCTGCCGCCGAGCCCAGCAGTCGTCTCCACGCTGTCGCCGCAGCCGAGCCCAGCAGTCGTCTCCACACTGTCGCCGCCGTTGCCGAGCCCAGCAGTCATCTCCACGCTATCGCCGCCGAGCCCAGCAGTCGTCTCCACGCTGTAGCCGCTGCCGCCGAGCCCAGCAGTCGTCTCCATGCTGTCGCCGCCGCCGAGCCCAGCAGTCGTCTCCACGCTGTCGCCGCCGCCGCCGAGCCCAGCAGTCGTCTCCACGCTGTCGCCGCCGCCGCCGCCGCCGAGCCCAGCAGTCGTCTCCACGCTGTCGCCGCCTTCGCCGAGCCCAGCAGTCATCTCCACGCTGTCGCCGCCGCGCCCAGCAGTCATCTCCACGCTGTCGCTGCCGCCGCTGAGCCCAGCAGTCGTCTCCACGCTGTCGCCGCAGCCGAGCCCAGCAGTCGTCTCCACGCTGTCGCCGCAGCCGAGCCCAGCAGTCGTCTCCACGCTGTCACTGCCGCCGAGCCCAGCAGTCGTCTCCACGCTGCTGTCACCGCAGCAGAGCCCAGCAGTCATCTCCACGCTGTCGCCACAGCAGAGCCAAGCAGTCGTCTCCATGCTGTCGCCGCAGCCGAGCCCAGCAGTCGTCTCCACGCTGTCGCCGCAGCCGAGCCCAGCAGTCGTCTCCACGCTGTCGACCTCTCTCCTTGTCCCTTTTCTGTGCCATCTTCAAAGTTCCAGGTTGCGTTCACATAAGCAATGTCAGCGGGGTCTGATGGTCGCTGGAGGGTTGTGGGTCCATAGTCCCGGGGCAAGAGGCAAGCCAACCCTCTTGTCCAGTGCGCCAGGCAATAGGCCGCCACAGTCCACAGGCATAAAATGTTTGTTAGTGGGCACCCTGAAATTACCCCCCATATCTTGCTCTGTCCAGGGCACCTCTGCGGACCCAGGACCCGAATACAGTCAACAGTCACAGTTCCCAGTTTCTCCTTCTGCTGATGCCCCCCTCCCAGACATTCAAACGGGGCCCACCCCACAATCCCAAATGGGTGCAACTCTTCCTGGGACCAGGAACCTAGCAGCCTCCCAGGATGATCACTCACCGGTCTCCTGGGAAGGGGGAAAGTGATCTCCTCTCTTTCTGCACCTTGGTTGGTAGGGGTGGCGTTATGAGGGGTCCCCATTTTCCTCGGGGAACAGTCACACGTGGATGCCAGAACAGCCGCCAGCAACACCGGGTACAAACGCTCTTCGGTGCAAAATATATCAGGGGCAATGACTCGACCCCCTGTTGTGCTGCTCTCCTCCATGGTGGGCAAGTGGGTGCTGGCAGCTTGTAGCAGGGACAGCTCATCTTGCATCCGCCGGCACTGTGCTTGCATCCCATCAAGCTCAGCCTTCAGGCTGGTAGTGCCCTGGTGCTCCTGCGCCGATACATCCAGTTGGTGTGTCAGGCGGCTCACCTCCTCCTCGCTTGCCTTGGTTTGAGCGAGGCTCTCTTTCAGAGCTGCGTTGGTTTCTTGCAGTTGGTGTTGGCACAGCTGGAGTTGGTTCTGGAGCAGCTGTATTTCCTCCTCCTGCTCCCAGGCCCATGCCTGAATAGTATCCCGGGAGAGCTGTGTCTGCTCTAATTCCTGCTCGCAGTTCTCCAGGCGAATTTTAAAAGCTGTTATTTCTATGCGTAGTTTGAAGCATGGAGCGTTACATTAGCTCCTTGGTGACTATTTCCAATAATTTCATGTGGGTTACCCCCCTCTTTTCTCAATTTAGAGTGTATGTTATCTCCAGCTCAGGTTTTCTATATAGGACCTGTCTTCAGCAGGTGACTAAATAAATATCCTCTAATTTAAATCACTACTGAATAATAAAACATTACAAAAAAACTTAAACTCACCTGCTCCCCCGCCATCCGTCTCTGCCACTGCGAGCATTATTTCTTCACAGCAGCCTGCCCTCTCTGAGCATCGCAATTTGTGTAGCTGAAAACTACATTAATCACGTAAGCTCAAGCTGGCCAAGACATTGAGAAGTCTGCAGCGCGTGTCCTGAATCTATGCTCTTCAGTGCCTCAGAGAAGCACTGAGAGCAATGGAATAGCTTGGACCAATGGGAAAGCATCATTGGTCCAAGCCATTCAAAAATCTCCTCCATTGGAGGCTGGCCTCCCATGCATTGATTGACGCAAGACAGTCATGTGACTGTCCTCGTCTCACACAGTCAGTGGGTGTGGGGCTGTGCTTGGGGTGTGGCCTCAGTCTGACGGTTTACTGTGGCGGCACCTCCTCCCTGCTGGTGGAGGGGACAGTGTGCGGCTGACACTCAGCTGCCTGGAGTGGACAACGCAGATCCTGGGGATCACTGTGAGCAGCCAGATCCTGGGGCACACTGAGAGCAGCCAGTTCCTGGGGCACACTGAGAGCAGCCGGTTCCTGGGGAGCACTGAACCTGAACCCCCAATGTAACCTGTGCATTGTAACCTGTGCATATCTGGCTCTTATACTAGCCAGTGCCTCACCAGCCACTGACCTCACCGCACATCCCTAGTATGCAGGGAGGCTGGGATCAGGAAGCAGTGTGTGGTTCTGCTGAGAATTCTCAGTGTACATTCTAGTTTTCTGCATTGATTATACACCAGGAGGAAGGCAGGAAAGGAAGAGTAGTGAGCGATTTATAGAGTGAAAGGGAGAGAGTGATAGAGAGAGAATGGAGAGAGATGAGGAGAAATAGAGAAATGGAAGGAAGACATACATACAAGGACAGATGGAAAAATACACAGAAGGAAACACAGATATTCTATCTCACCATCTACAGTATAACAGATATTCAGAAAGAAGGATGCATAAATAGGTAAAAGGACATATTAACAAAAAGGACAGACAATCAGAAAGGAAAAAAATGCAATCAAATATACATAGGGAGCCCCGCCTTTACCCAACAGCCTTCTGCTTCACTGAGATGTGCAAAGTGGCTCCTGGTGTTGGCAGCCAGTAGTAGAATGCTCTGGACACCTGTCAGCCCCTGTTGGGAGTACAGTGCGGCTGCCAGTGACAGAGTCCCACCCACACCTTCCCATTTCAGATCCCCCCCACCACCGTCTTGCCATTACAGATTCTCCTCCCCACCACTAGGGATGAGCCGAACACCCCCGAGTTCGGTTCGCACTCTGACTCGAACTTTTCAAATGTTCGGATTCGAACTCGAACGCAATACAAGTCAATGGGACTCAAAATTTGATTTTTAGAGTGTCCTCCAAGAGGGCATATGTGACGGGATGAGGTGTTATCCGTCTGCGGGTGTGCTCCAATCTGACCCCCCTCTTGATGGCGTCAGGCCCGACTAACGAGTGTCACGGCACTCAGTGTCTCGAGCGGCCTGAGATGACCCTGGCGTTACTTGGCGAGATGGTGCTGCCGAATTAAGTTGACCCGTTCTGCATAGTGGGAGCTAGGAGACCGCAGAGTGTCTCCTGCACTGTGATTTTAGCTATGAAATGACGACACCAAACGGGGCTGTATGCTTCAAGTCAAACGCAGTTGAACTGACCCTTTACTCAAAATGGGACACGCATTTAAACATCTCCCACACAAAGGAGACATGCCCAGGCTTGAATGGGAACTCAATTTGCATACAATGGCATGCTTGCATCATCAGATTACACACACACACAGAGCTAATGTACACAGAAATTAGCATACAATTGAATTTCAACACAGCCTTTCACTCCTAGCAACCAAGGGGAAATATAATATATTTAAATGCATCACACAATTACACATCTGAATCCACACTCATACAATACAGGATACATGGTAACACATCACACCAATAAAACCACATCTAGAAAAGGTATAACTGTTCATTTCAACACGCAAAACCGAAAGAGTCTCAAATAAAGAAACAGGTCTTTGAAATGTCCCAGGCTGTTAGTTCTGGGGCTCGCTGGTCAGAGCCCCTATGTCTGTTCCATGACATTCCTCCCCCCTTCAAATGAATCCGACGGACCCGGTTGGACCCACACGGGTCAAATAGGGGAAGTCGGGGAGCTTGGATCTCCGGGTTCCCGGGCCAATTGCCGGGATAGACCGTCGGCATTCCTGTTCTGTGGCCCGGGCCGGTATTGGATAGAAAAGTTAAAAGGTTGGAGGGCCAGGCTCCACCGCAACAGGCGGCCTTTCTCCCCCGCCACCCGGGTGAGCCACACCAGGGGGTTGTGATCAGTCATTACGGTGAAGGACCGCCCAACACATACGGCTGGAACGTTCGCAGGGCCCAAACCAAGGCCAGACATTCTTTCTCGACCGCTGCGTATCCCACCTCCTGGGGTAGGAGTTTGCGGCTGATGTAAGCCACCGGATGATCCCCCCGTCGTCCCCCACTTGGCTTAGTACGGCTCCCAGTCCGAACATCGATGCGTCTGTATGGACAATGAAGCGTTTGTTATAATTGGGAGCTGCCAAGAGGGGTGCTTGGGTTAGGGCGGTCTTCAGTTGTTGGAAGGCGGTTTCGCACTCCGGGGACCACAGGACTTGGCGGGGCAGGATTTTCTTAGTCAGGTCGGTCAGGGGTTTGGCGAGGACGCTATAGTTTGGAACGAATTTCCGGTAGTACCCTGCCGTGCCCAAGAAAGCAAGGACCTGAGTCTTGGTGATGGGGGTGAGCCACTCCAGAATGGCTTCTATCTTGGCCGGTTCTGGACGCTGGGTTCCCCGAACCACCCGGTGGCCGAGGTACTGTACCTCGGACATCCCTATCCTATACTTCGTGGGTTTAAGGGTCAGGTTGGCGTCCCTTATCCGAGCGAATACCACACCCAGATGGTGAAGGTGTTCCTCCGAAGTCTGGCTGTAGATGGCGATGTCGTCCAGGTGGATCCTGGTGTCGGTACAGCTGAC
The DNA here is from genome assembly GCA_009667805.1 of Leptobrachium leishanense. NCBI lineage: Eukaryota > Metazoa > Chordata > Amphibia > Anura > Megophryidae > Leptobrachium > Leptobrachium leishanense. The sequence continues at coordinate 112,240,766 of CM019068.1, read as the reverse complement.
AACCACGTAGGTGGTCTCTCCCACTTGGGTGACCACCCGATAGGGGCCCTGCCAGGACGCCTGCAGCTTGTTCTGCCACTGTGGTTTCAACACCAGGACCTTCTGCCCCACGAGAAACGAGCAGCTGCGGGCAGAGCGGTCGTACCATGCCTTCTGCTGGGCCTGGGCTGCCTGCATGTTCCCCTGAACCATCGCTGTGAGTTTGGTCAAGCGCTCTCAGAGCTCCAGGACGTAACTCACGGCGGGGAGCCCTTCGGCTTCCTGTCCCCCCTCCCACTGTGCCCGGACTAAGTCTAGGGGGCCTCGCACCCGTCGCCCGTACAGGAGTTCGAAGGGGGAGAACCCGGTCGACTCTTGGGGGACCTCCCGGTAGGCAAATAACAGGTGGGGTGGGTATTTCTCCCAGTCTTTCCTCTCTTGGGTGTAAGCCCGGATGAGCTGTTTCAGGGTCCCATTAAACCGCTCGCACAGCCCGTTTGTCTGCGGGTGGTATGGGGCGCTGTGAAGCGCCTTAACCCCGCACCGACGCCAGAGCTCTTGGGTTAGCTCAGCGGTGAATTGGGAGCCCTGATCAGACAAGATTTCCTGAGGAAATCCTACCCTAGAGAACACCTGTAGGAGGCCATCGGCGACGGTGTCTGCCTGAATGTTAGACAGGGCCACCGCCTCGGGGTATCGGGTGGCGTAGTCCACCACGGTGAGAATATATCTCTTCCCGGTGGCGCTGGAGCGGGGTAGGGACCAATTATGTCTACCGCCACCCGACTAAAGGGTTCTTGAATGATGGGCATGGGGTGAAGGGGGGCTTTCGGGTGGTCCCCAGTTTTCCCCGTTTTCTGGCAGGTCGGGCAGGTGCGGCAGTACTCCCGGACATCCTCACTAAGGCGAGGCCAGAAGAATGCTCGGGTTAACCGGTGTCGGGTCTTGGCCATTCCTAGATGGCCAGCGAGGGGAATGTCGTGGGCCAGTCTCAGGAGTTCCTTTCTGGGGGCCTGCGGTACTACTAGCTGTTTGTGGGGAGCCCGTGGTTTCTGAGCGTCTCCCCTATTGGTGTACGATACAGTAGCCCATCTTCCCACTCAATGCTGTCGTCCTGTCCGTCGCCGGGACCCTGGCCGGCCCGGTCGCGGTACCTTTCTAGGGTGGGGTCAGTCTGGGTCTGGTGCCGGAGGGTGGCTGGAGAGCTCCACGTGAGGGGGTGGTCCGGGGTAGGAGATGTGGGTTCGTCCAGTCGGGGGGGAGGTCTGGGAGACTTGGGGGGTTTGGGGGTCGGAGAGGTCTGGTTGGTCTCACCTGGGTCCCGACCGGAGTGCCTTGGTCGATCCGGTGGCTTTGTTACCGGGTGGTCACTGGGGCGGCCGCGTCCGTGGCGTAGGCTGATACCAAGCATCACAGGTCGTTCACCAGGAGGATTTCTGCCGGTAGTTGGTCGAGTAACCCCACCCGCACGGATCCCTCCCCCGACCCCCAATCCAAATGGACTCGGGCGGTAGCGAGTCAGAGCACCTTGCCTCCGGCTACGCGAACAACTGTGGTGTTGGCGGTTGTCGGCGGATGCAGCCTGCACGGGATCGGCCTCATGCAGCATCCCCCATTCCTCCTGTGGGTCCCAGTATGGGGATTCCTCCTGGTAACAATGAGCCGCAGGTGGGGCTCGGATGGGGCCCCGCGGAAGGGGCGGCTGGTTGGGGCAGTTCTGGCGGTAGTGGCCCATCTGGCCGCACCCATAACAACGGATGGTAGCCGTGGAAGGGACCCGGTTTGGGACCCGGGGTGCGGGCCAGCGTGTTGTTGGCTCCGGCTGGGGAGGTGGGGGTGTGGCACGGGGAGGTGGTAGGGTGGATCGGGAGGGTGGAGGTCGTTCCCCCCCCGTGGGACGTGCACGTGTCCGTATACTCATCGGCCCAGGTGGCCGCTTGCTGCACCGTCTGGGGCTTCTTGTCCCTCACCCACTCCCGCACGGCCGGGGCGGTGTGGACGAAAAACTGCTTGAGAAGGAACAGCTGAGTGACTTCTTCGAGGGTTCGAGCCTTGCTTCCGGCGAACCAGGTCTTCATGTCCCGTTGCAGCCGGTGCGCCCACTCCACATGGGTAGTACCGTGGTGCCGTCGGGAATTTCGGAATTTCATCCGGCTGGCTTCGGGGGTGATGGCAAAACGGGCCAGCAGGGTTTGTTTCACCTGTTTGTAGTCCCGGGCTTCTTCGTCTGGGACAGTCCTGTAGGCCTCCGCAGCCCGCCCTGTTAGTTTACACGCCAGGATCCCAACCCAAGCGGCCCGTTGAACCTCGTGTAGTTGGCACGAGCGTTCAAAGTCCTGGAGGAAACTTTCTATTTCCTCCTCTGCCTCGTTGAAGCTCTTGAAGGCCTGGAAGGGCACCTTCCGTGCCGTTGGTCTTCCCAGTTGGGGTTTCTCCCTGTTGGTACTGGATTTCCGCCAGCCGTATCTCATGTTGGCACACCCGCTCCTGCTCTTCTTCATGGGTGATTGTCCCGGACGAAGTTCTGGAAGGTGGCTTCTGTCGGCGCGGCTCCGCAAGCCGCTGCCCGCTGCTGCACCTTCCTCTGTAAGGAGTTTTCAGGGCTGGACGCCTGAGCTACGATTGGTGGTGAGGTTGCGGGCGGGTCCCTGGTCTGCTGATCCAGGGCCTCCAATTCTCTTCGACCAGGGCATCCTTGGCTCTTTGAGCCCACGGTTCCTCCACGGTCCTCCAGCATGCCCCAGTGTGTCCCATTTATAATTGGCATATGCTGCCATGATGAGGGTCTTCTGGGGGTGCAGAGAGCTATCCTCACCGCTTGCCACCAGTGTGACGGAATGAGGTGTTATCCGTCTGTGGGTGTGCTCCAATCTGACCCCCCTCTTGATGGCGTCAGGCCCGACTAACGAGTGTCACGGCACTCAGCGTCTCGAGCGGCCTGAGATGACCCTGGCGTTACTTGGCGAGATGGTGCTGCCGAATTATGTTGACCCGTTCTGCGTAGTGGGGAGCTAGGAGACCGCAGATTGTCTCCTGCACTGTGATTTTAGCTATGAAATGACGACACCAAACGGGGCTGTATGCTTCAAGTCAAACGCAGTTGAACTGACCCTTTACTCAAAATGGGACACGCATTTAAACATCTCCTACACAAAGGAGACATGTCCAGGCTTGAATGGGAACTCAATTTGCATACAATGGCATGCTTGCATCATCAGATTACACACACACACACAGAGCTAATGTACACAGAAATTAGCATACAATTGAATTTCAACACAGCCTTTCACTCCTAGCAACCAAGGGGAAATATAATACCTTTAAATGCATCACACAATTACACATCTGAATCCACACTCATACAATACAGGATACATGGTAACACATCACACCAATAAAACCACATCTAGAGAAGGTATAACTGTTCATTTCAACACGCAAAAACCGAAAGAGTCTCAAATAAAGAAAAAGGTCTTTGAAATGTCCCAGGCTGTTAGTTCTGGGGCTCGCTGGTCAGAGCCCCTATGTCTGTTCCATGACAGCAAATATGCTCGATGTTTGCAATAAAAGGTGTATGGGGGTCCGGATAGTGCCCTGGGGGACAGGAAACAAGGACAAAAAGTTTTAAAAAAAAAAGTTTTTCCATGAAATAAGGGTTAAAAATAAAAACGAAGGGGGCGGAGCCGAACCAACGAAGATGGCGGACGTGTGATCGCTGAGCTCCCGTCCTTACCGCCGCCGATCCTCTCCTAAAAGCACCTCACTCGCCTGCCAAGCCAACTAAAACGGGGTAGGAATCTTCCCCCACCATGATAGCGGCCCCCAAAAAAAAAAAAACAGCGTGATGCGCCTATTTTCGCCGCCAAACACCGGGCGGATGAGCAGGCCCAAGATGGCGCCCGTTGTAGCTCTGAGGGAGCGGACGGGGATGGCGCTAGGTCTCACTCACCGCAGCTCACACAGCATGAGGCCCCCGCAGCGGCTCCTGCCCTGGCCACCAGGGATGACATACAGGGCCTGCGGGCTTTTATTACCCATGAGCTTAAGAAATCCACCAAGGCCCTGTCCTTGGAAATTCAAGCGATCGGAGAACGCACTGCCAGTCTGGAAGATCAGGCCAAGAGGCATATTACATTCTCTAATGATCTGGCGGGACGCTCTGAGGCTATGGAACAACGTATTCAATTTTTAGAAGACTCCTTGGAGGATCTTACGAATCGGTCTAGAAGGAATAATGTACGTCTCCGTGGCTTACCAGAAACGGTTACTAATTCTGATTTATCAGATATCTTTCACGGCATAATTAAACGTCTGGTCCCTGATATACCGGATACTCATCTCATATTGGACCGTATCCATAGAGCGTTGGGTCCGCGTCGTGATAACTCATCCACTCCACGAGACGTGGTGGCACGTTTTCATTATTACACTTCCAAGGATGCGGTGCTTAAAGCTACGCGGAATCAAGATGTGGAATATGAGGGCGCTCCCTTATCATTTTTTCAGGACTTGGCTGGCTCCACTCTTGCACGCAGGAGAGAATGGAGAGAGATCACGACCATTTTACGTACCAATAATATCCGATACGCATGGGGGTTCCCATTCAAGATTTTAATATTTCATGAAAATCGTACCTTGGCCTATACATTCCTTTACCAAGCAAAGGACCTTCTGAAATCTTTGAATTTACAGGTGCCTCCTTCGATTGCTGCCCTTGCCCCTCCACAACCTTTGCAGAGGCTCACTCAAGAATGGGAGACATCAGGAGACTGACCATTTTCTTTTTGACTGCCAGGGTTCGCACTGGCGGCCAGCCTCTAGTTACCTACCACGCCCATTGATAGGATGGGTCCGCTTTTCCTCGCGGCAGGCGAGTGTATGGAAAATTTTGATGTAACGTATTCATCTATTTGCGGGGGGTTATCCCCCAATGTTATTATGGTTATTACTGTTATGGATATGTTTCTTTTTTTTTGGTTCTCTCTCCATTCCCTTTTGGGTCTGGAAGTAGGAGAGATTTTCTCCTTTTTTCTATAGGTGTATTTGTATTGCTGGCGGCGGAGGGGGGTAGCCGGTTTTGGTATTGCCCAGACGCCGACTGACTATCGTTGGTTATCCCCAATGGTCTCCTACCTCTCCTCCCTACATCTACCTACCCTTCGGTATCCCCGTTCGGCTGGTACCCCTCTACCCTTCTCCCTCGTGACTGCCCACCACGAGATCTCTTTATCTTATTTTCCCGCTCATTTTCTTTCCTTTTTTTTCTATTCTCCTCTTTTTCTCCTGTTTTTCGGGATCCCCTCTCCGGTCACCCTCGGGCCTTCTTGCCCTCCGGGGGGGGTGGACGGATGGGGGATCTTCTCTTTGCACCCCTCTCATGTATGATTAATGTCTAAGGTTAATGTCTACTCTATTAATGTAAAAGGTCTTAATTCACCACGTAAGAGACGACTTTTATTCAGGGAACTCCGACGGAAGTCCATAGAAATCGCTTTTCTCCAAGAAACCAGAATTCCTAAACTAGCCGCTTTTCGCCTTTCGGACCCAGCATACTCTAGGACATATGTGTCATGCTCTACCCCTAAACGTAATGGTGTTGCCATTCTCTTACGTAATTCGTGCCCAATGATCGTTGAAGAAGTGCATGCAGATGGGATGGGGAGGTGTTTGATAGTTCGAGGTACCATCTCCTCTCAGCCGTACTCTCTTATAGCGCTTTATGGCCCTAACTGCCCGGACGCTAGCTTTTGGGACGACACGAGGGATTTTATTAATTCCATGCTAGGGGTAGGATTATTATGGGAGGAGATTTCAACGCCACCTTATGCCCCCCAGTGGACAGATCAGATCCCGGGGAGATAGACTGACGCAACCCCCTTCCTCCCAGGATAGTCAGTATCACAGCTTTGTGCAGGAATTGGGACTTATAGACATTTGGAGAATCCAACACACCTCGACTCGTGACTATACCTTCTATTCCCAGGTTCATAACTCATATTCCCGCATTGACTGTTTCCTGACCTCCCCTGACTGCATACCAACCGTCGTGTCCTCTGACATAGGTTCAATTACATGGTCTGACCATGCGGATGTATCTTTGAAACTGACCCCTTTCGCCCCTTCTCCGGGTAGACGGTGGCGCCTTGACCCATTTTTATTAAATAAACCAGGGGTTTCGGATACGATTAGAGAAGCCACCTCAGAATACTTTCAACTGAATGACACTCCTGACATCTCTCCTCAGATTCTCTGGGCGGCGTATAAGCCGGTGATAAGGGGCAAACTGTTAAGCTTGGTAGCGTACCATAAAAAACTAAAATTGGCGGTCATTACTTCTTTACAAACCCAACTCAGGCAATACGAACTTCAGCATAAATCTTCCCCCAGCTCTGACACTTTCACCGCTTTGTCTAAAGTTAGGTCAGACTTAAATTTACTGTTTGTGGAGGACGCAGGAAGAGCCATGCTATGGTCTAAACAGCGCTACTATGATAGGTCCAATAAAATGGATTCCCCAATGGCCCGGCTAATTAATCCTCGCTCCCAATTTAGCCCAATCACAGTCATACGGGATAGGGATGGCCCTTCACACAAGACCCCGCAAGCCATCAGAGATGCATTCACTAAATATTATACAGCCCTATATGACCATTCCCCTGACCACACCCATACAAATAGGGTACTGATGCAGGAAATTGACTCATACTTGACTGGAGCATCCTTACCTCGGTTGCCGGAGTCCAGAATGGAGACACTGATTGAGGCGATCACTGAGGAGGAGATAGGTAAAGCATTAGGATACATGAAGCCTCATAAAGCCCCAGGTCCGGATGGCTTTACCTATCATTTTTATAAGTCTTTTGCGGCAGAGCTTATCCCTAGGCTACTCCATACGTTTAATGACATGCTGACAGGGGGTATACCTCCCGCGGAGTCTCTGATGGCTTCTATAGTGTTATTACCCAAACCCGGCCGGGACCCTCAGCTAGTGGAAAATTATCGCCCGATATCTTTGATAAATACTGACTTAAAACTGTTCACTAAAATTTTGTCCTTACGTCTGGATAAACTGTTAGGGAGTTTAATCCACCCTGATCAGGTAGGGTTTATCCCAAATAGGCAGGCGTTTGAAAACACCAGGAAGACCGCAGATCTCATATGGTATGCTTCTGCTCACAGGGTGCCTTCCCTGTTTATCTCATTAGATGCGGAGAAGGCATTTGATAGGGCAGAATGGCCCTTTCTGTTTTCTCTTCTCGAACACCTGGGTTTTCCTTCAGCATATGTGGCGGCGGTACAAGCCTTATACTCATCCCCATCCGCTCAGGTAGTGATCCCTGGTACGGATGGGATCCCTTTTAACATTCGCAACGGTACTCGCCAAGGCTGCCCCTTATCGCCGGCTTTGTTTGCCCTTTTTCTGGAGCCTCTTTTGCAACACATTAGACTTGACTCCTCCATACGGGGCATTTTGATTCAGGGAAATGAATATAAACTATCAGCCTATGCGGATGACGTTTTAATATCTATCTCACAACCCCTTTCGTCTCTCCCTAACGTTTTACGGATATTGTCGGATTTTGCTCGGTTATCTGGGTATAAAATAAATATGGACAAATCGGAGGCTATTCCGATTCACATGGGGGAGGGAGACATGTCTTTCCTTCGCTCCTATTTCCCTGTAGCAGCTTCACTAACCTCGATTAAATATTTAGGCATTCATTTATCGACTGATCCCGGGCTAATGTATGATGTGAATTATGCTCCTTTGTTGTCCCGGATTAAAAGGGATTTGGAAAATTGGGACAAATATGCAATATCGTGGATGGGTAGAATATATTGTGTGAAAATGACTGTCTTGCCTAGGCTACTATACTTTTTTCAGGCACTTCCGATAGCTATCCCTCCGGAGGATCTCCATCGCCTTCAACGGGCGATTGACAAATTTATATGGAGGGGCAAGAGACACCGAATATCGAGAGCAACTCTCTATCGACCTAAAGATGCAGGGGGCCTGGGGCTTCCTTGCCTCCTATCTTATTATTATGCGGCCCAGCTGGCTCAAATTGTTGGGTGGCACACTCCACCCGGACGACACCGTTGGGTAGACCTGGAACGTGCCCTTATGTTTCCAGATGACCCCAGCCTCTGGATTTGGCTCTCAAAGACCCACAGGACTCTTTTACGCACCGCTTGCCCTGCTATTGTGAATTCTATCAGAATCTGGGATAAATTGGCCGCAAAATGTGACTTGTCGTCTTTTCCGTCTCCGTTATCTCCTATCATAAGGAACAAAGCTTTTTAACCAGCCTATTCGGCGAAGGCAGGAAGAGGATGGATGGATTCTAATATCTCCCGGTTCCATCAACTATTTCCAGGAGGTTCTTTTGTGGCCCAGGCAGAGCTCTCAGCGACTGGCTTAACTTCTCTTGCTAGTCTTCTACCATATATGCAACTGAAGGCTTTTGCTTCCCAACCTCATGTGAAAGCGGCGGCCTTATCACCTCTTACACCGTTTGAACGATTATGCAAATCCAGCTCATATCCAAAAGGTTTGATCTCGACTCTATACCGCTCCTTAACCTCTTTGATGGACTGGAGAGAACTAACATATATTAAGGCCTGGGAGAAGGACTTGGGGGAACAGCTGGAGAGGGAGGAATGGCTGGATATTTGGGACTCCATGAGAATTGTCTCGGTGTGTACCACCCACCAGGAACAACTTGTCAAGACCATTTTCCGATGGTATGTAACTCCTGTACAGCTCTCACGTATGTCCCCCACGACCCCGGATACCTGTTGGAAGGGGTGCGGTGAAAGGGGCTCCTATATACATCTATGGTGGACATGCCCTCACACACAACATTATTGGACTGCTGTTCAGACCCTTCTTTCTACAGTTTTCGGAAGACATATTCCTATGGACCCCTGGGCCTTCTTGCTCTCTCGACCCAACCCGGATCTCTCACGACAGGAACACAAACTCATGGCAAAAATCACGTTGGCGGCTCGCAGATTATTGGCCCTGGAATGGAATTGCCCCCAGGTCCCCTCATCGCGCCGGATTCATTCTTTAATACAAGACGTACAAATTATGGACAAATTGACGGCTCTGGCCAGAGATTCTCTTCCTGCCTATTACACCACTTGGGCCCCCTGGATAGACCATATGGGACATGCAGTAATGACATGAGATGGAGGTTTCAATGTTTTTTTTTTTTTTTTTTTTCATGTCCCTGGCGTGAACGTTTTTGGATTTCGCATACAGTGAAACGAACCTACTTTTGTTTGCATTTTACTTGACCTCCATATGTCTTTCTATTTGTATCGCTATTCTTTCTTTCTCTCTCTTTATTTCACTTCTAGGGGATCTGGGCAATCCCCTTCCTTTTCCTTCCCCCCTCTTTTGTGAATTTTAGGAAATTGGATATATTTGGAGTGTATTGCATCTTTATATGTTATGCTCCGTAATTCTGGATTGGATTGCCTTATTTTCTCCAATAAAAACATATTTAAAAAAACAAAATAAAAATAAAAATTCATTCAAATATCGTGCCTAGGAGGTCCCCATAACCTGCCCGTGAAGTGGCGGATTTCTAGGATGTATAGAAGCATTTAAAAACAAAAAAATGATGTTTCAAATGACGGTAAATGCATATAGTTACATAGTTATATAGGCTGAAAAAAGAAATGCGTCCATCGGGTTCAGCCTCTCCCACATAACCTACTGCTGTTGATCCAAAAGAAGGCAAAAAACCCAGTCTGAAATATGCAACATACTGGGAAAAAATTCCTTCTTGACACCAGAATGGCAGTCAGATTTCTCCTTGGATCAAGAAGCTTTTACCCACATATTAAATATTATAACCCTTAATATTCTGTGTCTGTAGGAAGTCATCCAGTTGTTTTTTAAAAGTCTGTACAGACTCTGACCCAACCACCTCAACAGGCAGAGAATTCCACAGCTTTATTGTTCTCACCGTAAAATAACCCTTCCTATGCTATAAGCTAAATTTTCTTTCTTCCAGTCTAAATGGATGACCCCTTGTCCTGTGTATAGACCTGTTAATGAATAGGTTATCAGACAATGGTTGATAATGGCCCCGTATATATTTATATAAGGTTATCAGATCCCCTCTAAGGCGCCGTTTCTCTAAACTAAACAGGTTTAAGCTTGTTAGTCTTTCCTCATAACTTAACTTACTGCATTTCCTTTAATCTATTCAAAAACAACTGCTTGGGGCGGCAGCCTGTATGAAAAGACATTTTAGGATGCGCAGAAAAATTTTAGTGATTTTTTTGGCTAAGTTATGGTGAAACTTATGCAGGCTTTGGATGAAGTAACAATAGGTGCTTTAAAATTGGGCCTTCTAACCCCTCTGAGGATATGAATCTGGTACAGACGTCAGTGGCAGTGCACCCAAATATTGTGCCTTTGGTGCCAGGCCAGCAAGTGCCATCATACAGTAACCCCTCTGTGGTATTGTGGAAGAGTGCAGGGGTGGACCATGCAGTCCTTTATTAAAAAGATATGAATCTGGTAAAGGCGTCAGTGCACCCAGATATTGTGCTTTTGGTGCCAGGCCAGCAAGAGCATTCATACAGTAACCCCTCTTTGGTATTGTGGAAGAGTGCAGGGTGGACCATGCAGTCCTATATTAAAAAGATATGAATCTGTAAAGACGTCAGTGCACCCAGATATTGTGCTTTTGGTGCCAGCCCAGCAAGTGCATTCATACAGTAACCCCTCTGTGGTATTGTGGAAGAGTGCAGGGGTGGACCATGCAGTCCTATTTTAAAAAGATATGAATCTGGTAAAGGCGTCAGTGCACCCAGATATTGTGCTTTTGGTGCCAGGCCAGCAAGTGCATTCATACAGTAACCCCTCTGTGGTATTGTGGAAGAGTGCAGGGTGGACCATGCAGTCCTATATTAAAAAGATATGAATCTGGTAAAGGCATCAGTGCACCCAGATATTGTGCTTTTGGTGCCAGCCCAGCAAGTGCATTCATACAGTAACCCCTCTGTGGTATTGTGGAAGAGTGCAGGGGTGGACCATGCAGTCCTATTTTAAAAAGATATGAATCTGGTAAAGGCGTCAGTGCACCCAGATATTGTGCTTTTGGTGCCAGGCCAGCAAGTGCATTCATACAGTAACCCCTCTGTGGTACTGTGGAAGAGTGCAAGGGTGGACCATGCAGTCCTATATTAAAAAGATATGAATCTGGTAAAGGCATCAGTGCACCCAGATATTGTGCTTTTGGTGCCAGGCCAGCAAGTGCATTCATACAGTAACCCCTCTGTGGTATTGTGGAAGAGTGCAGTGGTGGACCATGCAGTTCAAAAAATTCAAATGATATAAATGTGGCACAGGCGTCAGTGCAGCCAAATATTGTGCCTTTCATGGCAGCAAGTGCCTTCACATCGTAACCCTTTTGTGGTATTGTGGAAGAGTGCAGGGTTGGACCCTGCGGTTCAAAAAATTAAAATGATATAAATCTGGCAGAGGCGTCAGTGCAGCCAAATATTGTGCCTTTCATGGCAGCAAGTGCCTTCACACCGTAACCCTTTTGTGGTATTGTGGAAGAGTTCAGTGCTGGAGTTTTTGTGAATGCAGAAGACATCCCTGATCTATTCCGTTACATCAGCATCAGGGGATTGATAGCTGCTGATCCAGGGCTGATTCATTTTTATAAATGTCAGCCAGTCTACAGAGTCGCTGGACAGACGCACTCTTTTGTCTGTGACAAAACCTCCAGTCAGAAAGCACGCTAGATGAAAGGCAACCTAGTAGCTGCATAGCATATTGGCTAAGTTCTGGGCAGTGATCCAATCTCAACACCCAGTAAGCCAGTGGATCATCTGCTGGAAAGGTATCCAGGTCTGCCCTTGCCCCTAGGTAGTCCTGCACCATATGGTGAAGACGCTGTCAATGGGTGCCTACATTTGACGTCCCTGGGCGTCGTGGAGTAAAAAAATTTAAAAAAGCATCAGTCAAGCGGCCCCGGCCTTCACCACTATTCTTCTTATCATCCGCAGCCTCAGGAGCACCTGTGTCATCACTTGGTATCCTACCAGTGCCTGGAAAGGTGTTACACAAGTGTCGCTTTAGAGCGTCCTCAAGTTTTTTCATCCTGCGCTCCATCTGTGCGGGCAGGATGAGCTCCTCAACTTTACCCATGTAATGATCCCTCTCCTTGATAGCACAAATCCTGGGGTCCTTTAGCAGGCTTTGCATTATAAGGGAGCCCATGCAGCGTAGGTTGGAGGTGGCATTAGCTTCCGAGTCTTCCTGGTCAATGAGGATGACCGTATCGTGCACTTCCTCCTCCCAGCCACGTACTAGCCCTTGTGTTTCTGGGCACACAAAACCCTCCCTTGAGGAACCCCCACCTTCAATGCCCCCACTACTTAAATATTCCTCCTCCTCCTCCTCATCCTCCTCCTGTCTGATCTGAGGAGGACCCGCTGGAATGCTGTCTGCGGAAAGACCGGGCCTTGAGAGCTAGGGAAGGCCTCCTCTTCCTCCCGCTGCTCTGCCTCTAGAGCCACATCTATAATTCCCCGCAGAGTGTGCTCCAGCAGGAACACTATAGGAATTGTGTCACTTATGCATGCACTGTACCTGCTCACCATCCTCGTTGCCTCCTCAAATGGTGACAGTACAGTGCATGCATCCTTGATCATCAGCCACTGCAGGGGGGGAAAAAACTAAGTTGACCTGAACCTGTCCTTGTGCCATACTCACACAGGTACTCGTTGATGGCCCTCTGCTGCTTGTGCAGACGCTGCAGCATTGCTAATGTCGAGTTCCACCTGGTGGGCATGTCACAGATCAGACGGTTTGTGGGAAGGTGGAATTTTCTTTGAATTTCTGCCAGGCGAACGCTTGCTGGGAATGACCATCTGAAGTGGCTGCAGACTTTTCTGGCCTGGCTGAGAAGCTCTGCCAGCCCTGGGTACCTGGTTAGGAAACGCTGTACCACTAGATTTAGGACGTGTGCTAGGCATGGTACATGCGTCAATTTACCCTTGCGTAGGGTGGAGAGAAGGTTGCTGCCATTATCACAGATGACCATTCCCAGCGTGGTGTTAACTGCCACTTCGCCAGAAACACAGAAGGAGGAGGAGGAGGAAGAAGAGGGAGAGGTGGTGGTGGAGCAGACAGACCTTATACAAGCAGCTTTCTGGAGGCGTGGTGGATGAACAAGCTCCAGCACAGAGCCCCGTCTTGGATCCCTCCCAGCTGCAATCAGAGTTACCCAGTGTGCCGTGAAGGAAATGTAACGACCCTGTCCATGCTTGCTGGACCACGTGTCTAAAGTCACATGCACCTTGCTGCTGACTGCCTTTCCCAATGACTCAATAACATTGTCTTCCACGTGCTGATATAGTGCTGGAATGGCCTTCCATGAAAAGTAATGGTGTTTTGGAACATGCCACTGTGGTACAGCACATTCAGCAAATTCACTGAAGGGAGCAGAGTCCACCAGCTGGAAAGGCAGCAGCTGCAATGCGAGTAATTTTGCAAAGCTGACATTTAGATGCTGTGCTTGGGGATGGTTGGGACTATCATTTTTCTTACACTGCAGCAGCTCGGGCAACGTAATCTGCATAAGTCTTCAGCTGATGGGATGTTGTCACATTGTGAAGGAGCTGGTACATCCATTACTGTAGCATCATCCCTGTCAGTGGAAGTTGAAAGCAATGACATGGCAGGACATACAGTAGGGGTAGAGACAGATGAGGAGGAGGAGGACCTACGCAAAGTTTTGCGACAACGGGATGTGTGGCAGGTGGTCATATGTTGCCTCAAGCACATGGTACCCAAGCGTCCGGTGTCTTTCCCACGCTTGAGCCTCATCTGACATAGATTACAAATAGCAACGATGGGGTCTGCTGCACATTTCTTAAAGAACTCCCAGACAGCAGAGTTCCTGCATGTGTGCTTTGAGACAACAGCACTCTGCACCTGAGCAGCTCTGACATCTGATGCCTTGGACTGGCTAGTGCTACGGTTGGTCATAGAGGCTGTTGTGCCTCCTGTTTGCTGTGCCTCCTCCTCCTCCCCCTCCTCCTCACTTGATTCCTCTGTTCGATCAGGCACCAGGTGGAGTCAGTGACCTTATCATCATTGTCATCATCACCCCCTATCTCCTCGTCACTGGAGCCAACATGGCAGTATGCTGCAGCTGCTGGGGCAACATGAGTGCCAGTTATTTGTGTGTCATCACTGGCACCTCCTTCCTCTAGGTTGATTATACTCCCTTCCTCAAACTCAGAGATTGAATCAGAGCACTGTACTTGCTGCGCATCCTCAAGCAGCATGTCACTGTCATTGTAGTCAAACAATTCAGCTGACTCCTCCGTGTGTGATAGTGAGTCTACGGCAGGAGTAGCTGTGGACATGGAGGCTGCATTAGATGCTTTGGCAGCTGAGGTGGACTGTAAAGAACTACAAGCCTGGCTGGCAGAGGACTCGGAGGATGAGGATGGATGGTTAGCCAATCCACCAAATCCTCTGTATGTTGATGCTGCTTAAGACAGCCAGCACCAGTTAGAAAGGACAAGCATGCCCCTGCAGAGGATGCACCACGACCAGAGGCACAGCTTCCCGACACAGAGGCTGCTTGCCCTCTTATCTGTGTCTGGGAGCGTCTGCCTGTCCTTTTTGGTCTTTCTGACATGGTGAGTGATATTTTGATTAAATATTATACAGAACTCTGATTCAACTCTGGTATAAAGATTAAAGATTTCCAGAACTCTGGTATAACTCAGTGAGACACCCTGATAGCTGGAAGCCAGTGACAAGACACAGATTACAATTCCCAGAAACTCCTTTAAGTCAGTGAGACCCCCTGATGGGTGCCAGTGACAAGACACAAATTACAATTTGCAGAAATCTGCTACAAGTCAGTGAGACCCCCTGATAGGACCCCCTGATAGGTGGCAACAGTGACAAGACACAGATTACAATTTGCAGAAATCTGCTAGAAGTATGTGGGACCCCCTGATAGCTGGCAGTGAGAAGACACAGATTACAAGTCTCAGAAACCTCCTATAAATCAGTAAAACCCCCTGATGGGTGGCAGTGACAAGACACAGATTACCTCAATTCCCAGATATTTTTAAGAAATTACTGACCCCCCAAAATACTTGGTGGCAGTGAGTGAGAACACACAGATTACCTCAATTCACAAATATTTTGTAGAAATTACTGAGCCCCCAAATTCTGGCTGGCAGATTACCTCAGATCACCTCAATTCACAAATATTTTGTAGAAATTACTGAGCCCCCAAAATTTTGCGTGGCAGATTATCTCAGATCACCTCAATTCACAAATATTTTGTAGAAATTACTGAGCACCCAAAATTCTGCGTGTGTCGGATATAATCTCTGCACGTGAATACAACACGTTTATATATATTGGATTTATCAGCCAAGCCTCCAATATGTCTATATTGGATTTACTGGACCTACCTCGGCAGTTGCCTCCAATATATCAGGGATTATTATTTCATAAGAAACCTATACGAGACACAAATATCAATCGTCTATATTTCTTAGAAATTATCCTTAATTCTTTTAATTGTCTGTGTTTTGCTTTAAAAAATACAATAATCAATAATCGGATAAAAATATATATATATTTATTACGTATACAAAAGAATTTCAAATCTCATATCATAAACAACAATTTATAAACCACAATCCATCAGCATATAAAAACTAGCTTCACAATATATGTATCTCCGGTTAGTAACTGCATATATGATTAATATCATTTACCTTATCAGTTAGTAACTAATACACAAATGGTTAATAAACATTTCTGCTTAATACAACATGCATTTCCCAGCAAACAATGTTTAACCAGCCAGCTCTTATAGATATATATATCTCTATGCTACATGGATCAACAAAAGATGAGCTAATTTAATAATAAGTAATAAAAACTTATTTAGTGAATCCTCCCCTAATCTCGAGAATTAAACTTCTAATCTTTTGCTTTTTATTTTGTAGTTATATAATTCCTTGCTCATTAATTTTAATCACAGTAAGTTCCAATTTCCATATATATATATATATATTGGTATCAATCTTACAACATTTCTTTAGGAATAAATCCTTATATCCACTTCTTCATATTTCTATCTGCAGAATAGAAATTACTTAGAATTTGGATTTAACGGTATCTGAGAATCTCAGTCTAAATTGCAATAATCTACATATATATATATATATATATATAATTACATTAATTCCCCTTTTTTTCATACATTACCTGTCCAATTTGGATGTTGATAAGTTCTGGAATTTTCTATGTGATGCTTTGTTTTGGAATATGTGAAGATTATCGATATCAGATAATCAATACATGTGAGTTAGAGATTTGGTGAGAATATTGATTGCCTCATGTCTTGGGACCTGCCTGCATCGTGGTGTGAGTCTAAGGCTAGGGACAGATGAGCGCATTTTCTGCGGCCACCGTCAAAATGTACGTCGATGCGTGCGCACGCATTTTTTCACGGAATACGCTTAAGTGGTCAGACGATGCGCAATTCTGGACGTATTTCATGACGATGGGGTGAAAAGAAGTCTAGGGAAATCCGGCTGTTTGAACGTTATGTTGGCCGCACACTAGCAGCGTCTGACGTCTCCTAATCACGCACACACGCTGCTATGCGGCCGCAGCGCACTCTGTACGTCAGTAGCAGCGGTTTAACGTTCTCGAAAAAATGCGTTCATTTGCCACTTGCGTTGCGCGGCCGGACTTTTGTGCGACCGTACGTCGTATATTGGCCGTCATTGCCCGGCATCTGCTGCTAGTGCGGCCGTGATTATGTGCGCCAGAACGCGCGTTCGCACTGCCTCAGTCTGACCCTAGCCTGAGTGTTAGAATCTTGGACTCTCAGGGGTCATGTGTAATGCATTGCGATGTGAGTCTCTGTCTGCTGGAATTTCCGACTGCCTCACAAAGAGCCTTGCCGCTTATTATAGCCAATTTGACATCATGGTTAATTTATAATAATATGAATCATTATTTTTACTATCCTCTAGAGGGCAGTATTACACTTCTTAAAAATTTCACCCATTTCTTTTTAATTTTCTTATCTCGGGTCAAGAAAGGTCAACCTGACGTAACAAAGACCTTCTCTCCTCCCAGACCCAGTGTCTCCATCTGTCATCTTTAATTTATATCCCTACTCCCTTTTGAAATTACTATAGAGTCCTATCAACTAAATTCTTTTCTGGTTAACTCAATTCTTTAGTAATTTTATTATTTACCAATTATATACTTTCTACAATATTTTGGAGTATATATTTCATACTGTAATTATAATAGAATATACCTTGATTATAAACATATATTTTGTGAATATAAATCTATATTAGAAATATTAACTCTTATTCCTATACCCAAAAGACAAAATATCTTTTGTTTTAGAAACTTAAGACAGACCAATAAATTTAATTATGACACGTCTTAGCATTATCTCACATTCATTCTAGGTTCCTTCATGTCTGGGACTTCTTAAAAAAAATATAAAAGACTTCACCCAGGAATGAACTCTGTAAAAAAAATCTTGTTAATTTCTAAACCTAGAGAATATTTTGAAAAAAAACTGTCTTTAAAAACAAAATGGCTACAAGCATCCAGTTTAAATCCTTTGTCTCTAATATACCCGACACGTGGAAGATTACCTCAGATTACCTCAATTCACAAATATTTTGTAGAAATTACTGAGCCCCCAAAATTCTGTCTGGCAGTGATAAGACACAGATTACCTCTGATTACCTCAATTCACAAAATATTTTGTAGAAATTACTGAGCCCCCAAAATTCTGCGTGGCAGATTACCTCAGATTACCTCAATTCTCAAATATTTTGTAGAAATTACTGACCCCCAAAATACTGCTTGGCACTGGCAGTGACAAGACACAGATCACCTCAATTCACAAATATTTTGTAGAAATTGCTGAGCCCCCAAAATTCTGCGTGGCAGATTACCTCAGATCACCTCAATTCACAAATATTTTGTAGAAATTACTGACCCCAAAAATACTGCGTGGCACTGGCAGTGACAAGACACAGATCACCTCAATTCACAAATATTTTGTAGAAATTACTGAGCCCCCAAAATTCTGCATGGCAGATTACCTCAGATCACCTCAATTCACAAATATTTTGTAGAAATTACTGAGCCCCCAAAATAGTTGCTGGGAGTGAGAACACAAGGATTACAACAGATGAGACCCCCCCAGTAGATGAGACCCCCCCAGTAGCTGGTGGCAGACTGGCAGTAAGAACACACACTAACACAACAACAATCTCCTCTGAAATCTCCTCTCAAACACGTGCAGAAACGCTGTGTGAAGCCTCATATAGTGTGCTGCGGGACTTAGCTCTGTGAGCCCATGATTGGGCAAAATTTGCCCAATCAGGACTCTGAGCCGTGATCGGCATAGTGTTGAACCTGTCTTGCACCTGACCTGTGGTCAGGTGCAAGGCTTTAGCCAATTACAAGCTTCAGGTCAGCGGAAAAGTACATTGTGGTCCATTGTGGGCGAACACGCGGCGAAAAGGCGGAAATGTTCGTAGTTCCGAAAAAACGAACAGGCTATGTTCGATGTGAACTCCGAACTGATCGAACCGAACAGCTCATCCCTACCCACCACCTTGCCATTACAGAATATCTTACCTGATGCAGCGGGTTCCAGGCAGCATGTGATGGCTGGACCTGTAGCTGTGGGTTCGGGGTGATCCCTGCTTCCCTCAACTAGCAACTGCACGCCAGAACTTCCTTCAAGCAGGGAAGTTCCGGCACGCGGTTGCTGGTGAGGAAGGCAAAGGTAGCCGCACCGCCTGGGACCCGCTTTTGCAGGTAAGATGAATCAGCGGGTCCCAGGCATTAGAGAGGCCTGGGAGCACTTGTCCCGTGACCCAGTCTGACCCTGGTCGCGACCCACTTTTGGGTCACGACTCACTGCTTGAGAAACACTGGTCTAGATTAAAATACTTGTTCTTGGATAGAAAACTGGATAAAAGATAGGGTACAGAGAGTGGTCATAAATGGTACATTTTAAAGATGGACATCAGTGGTAAGTGGTGTCCCCCAGGAGTCTGTTATAGGACCAATTCTATTAAATTTATTTATAAATGACCTTGAAATAGGCATTCCAAAGTCATGTGTGTGTTTGCAGATGACACAAAACTAGAAAAAGTAATACAATGTGAAAAGGATGTTACTTCGCTGCAAAGGGATTTATATAGATTGGGGGACTGGCCACATAAATGGCAGATTAAATTTAATGTAGATAAATGCAAAGTTATGTACTTTGGAGTGAAGAACACACAAGCAACTTATACCCTAAATGGTACCGAGTTAGGGAAATCAAAGCAGGAGAAGGATTTAGGAATAATCATAGACGTATACAAAAAATATATATAATCATATTACGTATACAAAAAAGTTTCAAATCTCATATCATAAACAAAGATTTATAAACAACAACAACATCCATCAACGCATGATGAAGCCGTGATTGGAAACGGCGAAACGCGTTGAGTCTTTACTCTGAGTACTATACTCTAATTTTAACAGACACTATGATTATTCAATTTGTTATACAGTTTTGGTAATCTGGTAGAATTTTGTTTGGTGACCACGTGGTGCGGCCGCTGTGCATTTGTACTCATGGTTAAATCAGTTATAAATTGCATTAATTGTGACATTTTTGCAGTAACTACTGCTTGATTTAGGCTAGGGTCAGACTAACGCATTTTTCACGTTGTCCGTGAAAATGGCCGTTCGAAGAATGGACGTATTTTTTCACGGAATACGCAATAGCGGTCATACGATGCGCAGTTTCATCCGTGATTTTGTACGGATCATCAATAAAACACTTCTTGCATCTGGACGTTATGTTGGCCGGACATTAGCAGCGTCTGACATCTCCAATTCACGCACACGCGCCGCTAGCGGACGCAGCGCACTCTGTACGTCAGTACTAGTGGTTTAACGTTCTCGAAAAAATGCGTTCATTTTCCACTTGCGTTGCGCAGCCGGACTTTTGTGCGACCGTACTTCGTATATTGGCCGTCATTGCCCGGCATCTGCTGCTAGCACGGCCGTGATTAAGTGCGCCAGAACGCGCGTTCGCACTGCCTCAGTCTGACCCTAGCCTTAGTATCTGAAAAATGCTGGTTGGTTTGGCCATAAATGCTATATGACCTATTAGGAAAATCTTTGGGTGTCTCTGCGGTGTGGCCGCTGTGCACATGCACTTACGATATAAAAAATCATAACTGCCTTAGCTGTGCTAACCCTGCAGCCCTTATCGTTCAATATGTTTATATGGAAATACGTTGTCTGGCTCAACCATAAATGCTATATGACTGATTAAGTTAACTATCTTGGTGGCCATACGGTGCAGTTGCTGTGTATAGGCACCTGACATAAATCGTTCTCAATTGCCCTGTAGGCACTACTACTTAAACCTTTCCATTATTGTCAATAACGGTTGGCCTAGCCACAATAATATATCGACTAATTAACGTCCTGATGGTCTTCGGTGGGGCGTTCTCCCTGTATTCTAAATGCAAAGCCCTTTGTATGTCTGACCTCATATGGGTACTAACGAGACCAGCGGTGTGCTAATTTTACTAGTGGTTTCCTCACCGGGCTGTCTTTGGTTATGTTGATTAAAGGCCTTCTTTAAACCAAGCTTCTCTGCAGAGACATTAAGTTGTTGCACCGCTGAATAAGAGACACCTTTTCTTATATTCTAATCATAGATTCCTATGCACAATTGACTCAATTGGCCATATTCGTATTGAGTTAACCCACAGTGTCTTCATTTACTCATATGCGAATTTTCTTCAAGTAGGCAGCCCTTCGATACATATGACGTTATTGCTCTATCCTTATATATGCTCCTTGCTGGATTGTTTATGGATATGCAAGTTTAAACGCATTCAATTATACCAACCCTTCAGCCGTTGCATGGCGTCGTTATATTAGTGAAGTGTTGAGACCTTCCTTTATGTTTAAATGTGGGCCATTTCTGCATGAATTGTTAGATACGTACTGATGAGACCTACAGCGTACCGCTTGTATGAATGTTTGTTGGATTGTAGATAGATATATCCCACAAGCGTCTCTTAGAACCTTCTTTTAGACCTGGTTCTTTGTTTGGGATACAAAGTTGCTATATTAATACACACCGGTATACACACTGTTGTGAATCCATATGACTATGTACCAACAAGATCAGCAGAGCGCTATATATATATGGGAATCCCTTACTGGAAAGTATATAGTTATGCATTAATTCAGTGTTCCTCAGAATTGTTTAGAGACTGAGTTCCTTACCTGGAGCGCTAACTGTTATATATAATTGCTCTAACTATTCAATGGGTTTTTTCCTTATTTTGATCATCCACTTTCTGCACCCACGTGGCCATAGGTTTAGTCCCTTCATTCATGATATCCACATACGCTAACATTATTACTCAATTTCATCATTCATTCAATAGCTGTAATTGTGGTACATATTGTGGTTTCATTGGACATATATTCCTCCCAGATATACCTTACGTATACTCCATTACTCCAATTTGTGTTTTTTTAATATTGTTTTGTTGTGTGAATTATTTGATTCATTGTTAAAATAAAGTTGTTGAAAAATTTGTTTTTTTCCATCAACACATAGACTACTAGCTTCCCAATATATGTATATCCTGTTAGTAACTGCATATATGATTAATATCATTTACTTTATCAGTTAGTAACTATACAGAAATGGTTAATAAACATTTCTGCTTAACGAAAACAATTAACATGTATTTCCCAGCAAGCCATTGTTTAACAAGCTAGATCTCAGAGATATATGTATCTCTCTATGCTACGTGGATCAACAAAAGATGAGCTATCACTTATTCTATTTCTAGAATGATAAGTAATAACAACTTATTTAGTGAATCCTCCCCTAATATCGAGAATTAAGCTTCTAATCTTCTGCTTTTTATTTTGTAGTTATATAATTTCTTGCTTATTAATTTCAATCCCAGTAACTTCCAAATTCAATATATATATATATATACAGTCAGGTCCAGAAATATTGAGACATCGACAGAATTCTAACATCTTTGGCTCTATACACCACCACAATGGAGTTGGAATGAAATAAACACAATGTGCTTTAACTGCAGACTGTCAGCTTTAATTTGAGGGTATGTACATCCAACTCAGGTGAACTGTGTAGGACTTACAGCAGTTTGCAGATGTTCCTCCCACTTGTTAAGGGACCAAAAGTAATGGGACAGAATAATAATCATAAATCAAACTTTCCCTTCTTAATACTTGGTTGCAAATCCTTTGCAGTCAATCACAGCCTGAAGTCTGGAACACGTAGACATCACCAGACGCTGGGTTTCATCCCTGGTGATGCTCTGCCAGGCCTCTACTGCAACTGTCTTCAGTTCCTGCTTGTTCTTGGGGCATTTTCCCTTCAGTTTTGTCTTCAGCAAGTGAAATGCATGCTCAATGGGATTCAGGTCAGGTGATTGACTTAGCCATTGCATAACATTCCATTTCTGTCCCTTCAAACACTCTTTGGTTGCTTTTGCAGTATGCGTTGGGTCATTGTCCATCTGCACTGTGAAGCGCCATCCAATGAGTTCTGCAGCATTTGGCGGAATGTGTTGGATGTACAAGTGGGAGGCACATCTGCAAACTGCTGTAAGTCCTACACTGTTCACCTGAGTTGGATGTACATACCCTCCAATTAAAGCTGACAGTCTGCAGTTAAAGTACATTGTGTTTGTTTCATTCCAACTCCATTGTGGTGGTGTATAGAGCCAAAGATGCTAGAATTCTGTCGATGTCCCAATATTTCTGGACCGGACTGTATATATATATTTTTGTATATACTATTTGCAACAAATATTCTAGGATAAAATCCTTATATCCGATTCTTCTTCATATCTCTATCTGCAGATTTAGAAATATTTTGAAGACTCTGGATTTAACAGTAATTGAGATGAATCTCAATCTATTTTATTGCAAAGTACACACTCATATACATATAATTCTTACATTAATCCCTTAATTTTGCTTTCTCAAACATTACCTGTCCACGATCTGGATTCAAGATTTCTGTAGTTACAGCAGCAATATTCTTTGGATATAATATATTGGTTTGGAATATGTGAAAATTATCAATGTCAGATATTCAATACATGAGAGTTAGAATTGTGCATTCCCATGAGGGAAAATTTAGGTGTGGTCTTAATTAAGTGAGATGTAATATCCTGAATGCATTGTGTGTCTTGTCCTGGAATGATCTGCCTGACTGCAACGAACAGTATATCCAGTTATAGTAAATTTGACGTCACTGAAAATCTACCCCTTCATTTAAATATTACTTTATCTCTATAGATCCCTTATATTTATTCTTAAAACATAATATTTACTATTCCTCAAGAGGGCAGTGTTACTCTTCAAATAGAATTTCACAAATTAATTTTAATTCCCTTATCTTGGGTCAGGGGTCAATTCACTATCTTAGTTTTGAACAAAGAACAACTATGGTTATTCCAGAAAATGCGTCTCGTTGTCAAATTTTGATTTGATATCTCTTGTTATTTTGCTAATTTCAAAATCTTAAAGTACTTCTTTATCAGCTAGATTTCTAGTTAAATCAACAGAAAATACTTCTATATTTAAATAGTGTATTCTATTCTTCAGTAATTCTACTGTTGTACAGTTATACTCTACAAATATTTGGAGCATCTACTATTTACTGTAAAGATATAGAATATATTGGTTCTAAAAATATATTTCGTGAATATATTTATACACTTGCATAGATATTTTAAATATGTTTCTATACCCAAAAAAGAAAATATCTTTAATTCAAGGACTTGTTCAAACAAACCAATAAATTTAAATATGACATGTCTGGCACTTCGCTCAACATTATATCAAATAAAGATATTTTATCGTCTATAGCATTTATAAAAACACCCATAACTCTTATGGTTCACCTAGCCACGAACTATTTGAAAAAAAATCTGTCCATTTCTAAACTAGGCGAAAATTGAGAAAGACAAAAACTTGTTTCATATAAAAATATAGATATGTTTAGACAAAATGGCTACAGGCATCCATTTTAATTTTCCATTATAATATACCTGACAGTGTGTGAGCATATCACAGAGCAGTGGTGTACTTAGGGGAGTGGCGGGGGCGGGCCGCCCCAGGTACCAGTGATTATTGGGGTGTCATTAGGGGGTACTAGGAGGTGCCACTGTCACTGTGTGTCAGCTTTAAGCTGTGTTCTCAAACAACGAGCAGCGGAGCAGGGCCTTTGCATAAGGAATAGAATCAAATAGAATAAAAATCACCCTCTCCTCCCTCCATAGCTCCTCCCCTGCCCCGCAGCAGCTCTAGGAGAGGGGAGGGGGATGTGATTTGTGTGCAGAGAGAGAAGATGACAGTAAACAACAGGTAAAGGGGGTGTGTATCAACAGAATATGAAGCCCTGTCTGCTTACTGCTGTTTAAAATGGACATTTCCTTAACCAGCACTGCAGTGATAGAAATTTGTCATTGAGCTGCCTGGCTCCTGGTGAGGCTGCGTGCGTGCAGGTCACGCGGTCCGGCCAGTCAGGTGGTGCTGAGTCTCAGTAACACCTGACTGGCTGAACCACGTGACACGCATGCACGCACGCAGCTGCCCACCCTTTTTTTTAAACGGACTCTCACTCTATTCTGGACTGAACACCCACCAGGAAGGGAATCAAAGCCACGGTGCACCCTCTGGCAGTGGCACCCCACTGCTGACAAGATGGCTCCACGCACAGGCACAGCCGCGATCCTAACGTGGCCTGGAGGGACCTCTTGCTGAGTCCATACACAGTCCCTGCTGACTCTGCACACAGCCCTACCTGTGTGCTCATATTCACTCGGTTTGCTGGGAGTTTTTTGCAGTGGATTCTGATGCAGTCATACACACCACACATTGCATTGCTGGGAGTTTTATTGCTGTGGATTCTGATACACTGACACACACCGCACATTGCATTGCTGGGAGTTTTATTGCTGTGGATTCTGATACGCTGACACACACACTGCACATTGCATTGCTGGGAGTTTATTGCTGTGGATTCTGATACACTCATACACACTGCACATTGCATTGCTGGAATTTTTATTGCTGTGGATTCTGATACGCTGACACACACCGAACATTGCATTGATGGGATGTTTATTGCTGTGGATTCTGTGATAAACACTGCATATTACTGTGAGATTTATTGCCCTGGAGCTCTGGGATACGCTCATACACACTGCACATTACTGGGAGTTTTATTGCTGTGCAGTTCTGTGATATGCTCATACACAGTGCACATTTCTGTGGGTTTATTGCTGTGCAGCTCTGATATGCTCATATGCAGTGCGCGTTTCTGTGGATTTTATTGTTCAACCAATTAGAGCGGCTGTGATCCAGTATACTTGACATTCGTGGCTGTTCTTTGTAAAAATGCTTGAATTTAAACATTTCATAATGTTATTTATCTCAATAGATACATTTGAAATGGTATACAAAATATACAAGTAGGCACTTGGTATCCACTTTTAATATAAAGAGAGGAAAAGGCGGAGCGCTAAGAGGAAAAGGTGGAGCTTAAAGAGGAAGGGTGGGGATTAACCAGGAAGAGGTGTGCCCTTGACAGGAAGGGGTGCCTCAAATTTAAATTAGGGGTGCATGAGTTTAGTCAGGCCTAGGGCAGCACAAAACCTAAATACACCACTGGTGTTCTGTGACGCGCTACCTCTGCCTTTTTTATTGTGATTCTCTTATTTTGGGTGACGGGAACAGGGCCGGCCCAAGCCACTGTGTTGCCTGCAGCGATGGACGAATTGCTGCCCCCCCAAAAATGTACCATGTATGAGCTTATTACAGAGCTCCACAGCAATAAAACTCAATAATGTGCGGTGTGTGTGTGAGCGTTACAGAGCTCCACAGCCATAAAACTCATTGGCTGCAAGCGGCTCTGACAGGCTGCAAAATAACATAACATGCACAGTGAGTGTTATATAGAGATTTGACCTGTCAGTCTGGAAATTGATAGCTGTGTGTAAAACAGGGGTCAGGTGTCTCAGTCTGGTAAATGACCCCTCCCCCCAGACAGTGTTGTACACAGGTCTGACCTCCCTGCTTGGTACAGGTAAAGGCAGTAGTAGGTGCGACAGTGCCTCTCTCCCTGGAACCCGTCATCACTCCCCAGCTCGTCTCCATCCACAGACAGCCATGGAGCCGAGCCTGCAGCATGCCGGATCCTGGCCAGCACCGCATTCCCTGCAGTGACCAGAGAGTCAAGTCCCTCCCCGGAAACAGGTCTAGCTCAAAACCTGTTCACCCAGAAACAACCAACCCATTAAACGGAGCCCCCTGGATACACACGCATGGGCACTAATATTATCCAGGGGGTCAGACAGGTCTGGAGTACCTCCATATCTCTAATCCAAGATCCAGGGTATCACTCGTTGGGCAGAAGAAGCGGCCAGTCTCTCCCTAATAAGGGGTGGGTGAGGCCTGCAGAAAGGGGTGGGCACAGTCTGCTAGAGGGGTGGGCGCGGCTGTCTTTCTCCACAAAACAACAGCCTCCTTGTTCGGGCCGAGCACTCTCCATGCCACGGTCTTTGCCAGGGTGGCAAAATGCTGCCCCTGACAAAGGGCTGCCTGGAGCAACTGCTCCACCCTGCTCCATGGACAGGCCGGCCCTGGACAGGAAGCATCCATCTCTGGGGTTTAGCGAATCCTTACAGGGTTATTCAGAGAGCGTGAAAAGCAGGAGAATGACTGGAGAATGAAAAATTCTAGGTCAAAATAGCCAAACCAGAAAAATTCTCCCTTTCATCTCACTTTCCAAATCGGCTATTTTGACCTAGAATTTTTCATTCTCCAGTCATTCTCCTGCTTTTCACGCTCTCTGAATAACCCTGTTAGTGTACTTTGAGCTCCACAGAACTATTTTTCTAAACTATATTAATCAGGGGAATAGAAGATTTAAGTTCTGAGGAAAGACTAACAAGTTTAAACCTGTTTAGTTTAGAGAAACGGCGCCTTAGAGGGGATCTGATAACTTTATATAAATAATAAACCTCTATACATCTGGTTTGGCATTAGGATACGGGTGTTGGTACATGTTTGGGCGCTTACCATTAGGGATGAGCCGAATACCCCCGAGTTCAGTTCGCATTCGAACTCGAACTTTCCAAATGTTCGGATTCGAACTCGAACTCAATACAAGTCAATGGGGCTGAGAATTCGATTTTTAGAGTGCCCTCCAAGAGGGCATATATGCTAGATATTTGCCATAAAAGGTGTATGGGGGTCCGGGTAGTGCCCTGGGGGACAGGAAACAAGGACAAAAAGTAAAAAAAAAACATTTTAAAGGGACAGTGAGTTTTCCATGAAATAAGGGTTAAAAATAAAACGAAAAATTCCTTCAAATATCGTGCCTAGGAGGTCCCCATAACCTGCCCGTGAAGTGGCGGATTTCTAGGATGTATAGAAATATGTAAAAACCAGCAAGTGCCATCATACAGTAACCCCTCTGCGGTATTGTGGAAGAGTACAGGGGTGGACCATGCAGTCCTATATTAAAAATATATGAATCTGGTAAAGGCGTCAGTGCACCCAGATATTGTGCCTTTGGTGCCAGGCCAGCAAGTACCATCATACAGTAACCCCTCTGTGGTATTGTGGAAGAGTGCAAGGGTGGACCTTGCGGTCCCTTATTAAAAAGATATGCATCTGGTAAAGGCGTCATTGCACCCAGATATTGTGCTTTTGGTGCCAGGCCAGCAAGTGCATTCCTAGAGTAACCCCTCTGTAGTATTGTGGAAGAGTGCAGGGGTGGACCATGCAGTCCTATATTAAAAAGATATGAATCTGGTAAAGGCGTCAATGCACCCAGATATTGTGCTTTTGGTGCCAGACTGCCAGGCCAGCAAGTACCATCATACAGTAACCCCTCTGTGGTATTGTGGAAGAGTGCAGGGGTGGACCTTGCAGTCCTATATTAAAAAGATATGCATCTGGTAAAGGTGTGAGTGCACCCAGATATTGTGCTTTTGGTGCCAGGCCAGCAAGTGCATTCCTACAGTAACCCCTCTGTAGTATTGTGGAAGAGTGCACGGGTGGACCATGCAGTCCTATATTAAAAAGATATGAATCTGGTAAAGGCGTCAGTGCACCCAGATATTGTGCCTTTGGTGCCAGGCCAGCAAGTACCATCATACAGTAACCCCTCTGTAGTATTGTGGAAGAGTGCAGGGGTGGACCATGCAGTCCTATATTAAAAAGATATGAATCTGGTAAAGGCATCAGTGCACCGAGATATTGTGCTTTTGGTGCCAGACTGCCATCCCAGCAAGTACCATCATACAGTAACCCCTCTGTAGTATTGTGGAAGAGTGCAGGGTTGGACCCTGCAGTTCAAAAAATTAAAATGATATAAATGTGGCACAGGCGTCAGTGAAGCCAAATATTGTGCCTTTCATGGCAGCAAGTGCCTTCACACCGTAACCCTTTTGTGGTATTGTGGAAGTGTGCAGTGTTGGACCCTGCGGTTCAAAAAATTTAAATGATATAAATCTGGCACAGGCGTCAGTGCAGCCAAATATTGTGCCTTTCATGGCAGCAAGTGCCTTCACACCGTAACCCTTTTGTGGTATTGTGGAAGAGTTCAGTGCTGGAGTTTTTGTGAATGCAGACGACATCCCCGATCTATTCCGTTACATCAGCATCAGGGGATTGATAGCTGCTGATCCAGGACTGATTCATTTTTATAAATGTCAGCCGGTCTACAGAGTCGGTGGACAAACACTTTCTTTTGTCTGTGACAAAACCTCCAGCTGCACTGAACGTCATTTCAGAAAGCAGGCTGGATGAAGGGCAACCTAGTAGCCACATAGCATATTGGCTAAGTTCTGGCCAGTGATCCAATCTCAACACCCAGTAAGCCAGTGGATCATCTGCTGGAAAGGTATCCAGGTCTGCCCTTGCCCCTAGGTAGTCCTGCACCATATGGTGAAGCTGCTGGCAATGGGTGCCTACATTTGACGTCCCTGGGTGTCGTGGACTAAAAAAATTAAAAAGCATCAGTCAAGCGGCCCCAGCCTTCACCACTATTCCTCTGATCATCTGCAGCCTCAGAAGCACGTGTGTCATCACTTGGTAACCTACCAGTGCCTGGAAAGGTGTTACACAAGTGTCGCTTTAGAGCGTCCTCAAGTTTTTTCATCCTGTACGTCCTCTGTGCGCGCAGGATGAGCTCTGCAACTTTATCCTTGTATCGTGGATCAAGAAGGGTTGCCAACCAGTAATGATCTCTCTCCTTGATAGCACGAATCCTGGGGTCCTTTACGAGGCTTTGCATTATAAGGCAGGGGCGGACTGGGCCGGGGGGCAGGGTGGCATATGGCACCCAGGCCGCCGGCCGGCATGCGCCTCCATGGACGTCCCAACTCCCGAGCCTCCCATTGTTTTAGTTACATGCCTGCAGGCAGGCAGTGGCCGCGCAGCAGCGTTAGCGCTGGCTGGCCCCCCACGTGATTTCTCTGGATTGGAAGCCTGCAGCCTCAGTCACCACCCACGTGTGCCGGCGTGCACACGCTGAAGGGGGGCGCGGTCGACAGTGATGTCGGGGGCCTCGCTTAGCCAGCCAGTGCACTGCGCAGCACAACCTGCGTGGAGGAAGCCAGCCCAGCCACTTCTAAGCCCAGCTGCTGCCCAGCCACTTCTAAACCCAGCCGCTGTTCCCAGGTACTTGGCTACACATTAAGGTCTCTGCTCACTGTGGGGGACGGGGATAATAAATTATGGGGGTCCGGGCAGGCTGGCTTGCTGCAGCTGCCTGTGTGGCTTGGGAATATAAATTGAGAAGGGCACCGCCTGCTTTGGGGGAGAATGACGTGAGGGCCTGGCCTGAGCCCTCTGTGGGGATTAATTGAGGGGAATCTGGCCCTGCTGTGCCTGTGAGGGAGAATAAACTTTGTGAAGGCCCTGCCTGAGTCCTCTGTGGGTTAATAAAAGAAGGGGCCGGAGCAGCTCCCTCTCTGTGCCCTCTAGTGGTGGATCCAAAGTATGACAGGCACAGAAAAAAACTGGTTTTATCACTTAATTTGTTTTAACAGCAAAGTATATGACATGATGAAAATGGTACATTTAGAAAGTCCATTCAATGGCAAGAATTTTTTTATGGGTACAGTAAATGAGTAAAAGATAATTTACAGCTAAACACAAACCGCAGAAAGTTTAATAACTGTGTATATCTGGTTCTGATACTAACCAGTGCCTCAGCAGCCACTGACCTCACCGCACACCCCTACAGTAAGGTACAGTATCTTATAAACCTGAAAAGTGATTTACAGCTTCTCACATGTGCCACAGGGACCTTCTGTGCAACGGCGCAGCCTTAGCTGCTGAAATGCAATTTAGTTATAGTTGGTTAATTTCAATTAGCGTACAAAGCTTGCTTCAGGGAGCAGTTTGATTCATTTATAGCCTGTTTAATATAAAATAGTGTAAATTATGTTCTAAACGTGCCAAATATTCTTCTGTATTTTGGCCAATTTATGTTTGTATGTGTGTGTGTGTGTGTATATATATATATGATTTCTAAAATTATTTTAAATAGTAATAATGTTATTTATTACTTAAACAAGGGCCCGTGTTGCTGAACTCTGGGCCTCTGGGTGGTACTGGCCCCCTGGGCCAAAAGTTGCCAGTCAGCCCCTGTTATAAGGGTAGGTTGGAGGTGGCATTAGCTTCCGAGTCTTCCTGGTCAATGAGGATGACCGTATTGTGCACTTCCTCCTCCCAGCCACGCACTAGCCCTTGTGTTTCTGGGCACACAAAACCCTCCCTTGAGGAATCCCCACCTTCAATGCCCCCAATACTTAAATATTCCTCCTCCTCATCCTCCTCCTGTCTGATCTGAGGAGGACCCGCTGGAATGCTGTCTGCGGAAAGACTCGGGCCTTGAGAGCTAGGGAAGGCCTCCTCTTCCTCCCGCTGCTCTGCCTCTAGAGCCATTTAAACCCCTACTGACGATCATTCCCAGCTGAAGCTGGCGTGGTGTTAACCATTTCTGCACCTGGCCCTGCAGAGCTGACAGAATTTCTGGCCCGGTGTGGCTCCTGTCCCCTAAACAAACCAGCTCAAGCACAGTATGGCTTCTTTTTGCTTGAGCCATTGCGTAGACCCTGTCAGGCGTCGGTTTAACTGCCAATTCGCCAGAGACACAGAAGGAGGAGGAGGAGGAGGAAGAGGGAGAGGTGGTGGTGGTGGAGCAGACAGACCTCATACAAGCAGCTTTCTGGAGGCGTGGTGGATGAACAAGCTACAGCACAGAGCCCCGTCTTGGATCCCTCCCAGCTGCAATCAGAGTTACCCAGTGTGCCGTGAAGGAAATGTAACGACACTGTCAATGCTTGCTGGACCCCGTGTCTAAAGTCACATGCACCTTGCTGCTAACTGCCTTTCCCAATGACTCGATAACATTGTCTTCCACGTGCTGGTATAGTGCTGGAATGGCCTTGCGTGAAAAGTAATGGCGTTTTGGAACCTGCCACTGTGGTACAGCACATTCAGCAAATTCACGGAAGAGAGCAGAGTCCACAAGCAGGAAAGGCAGCAGCTGCAATGTGAGTAATTTTGCTAAGCTGGCATTTAGACGTTGTGCTTGGGGATGGTTGGGACTATTTTTTTTCTTACGCTGCAGCAGGTACGGCAACGTAATCTGACTGCGTAAATCTTCAGCTGATGGGATGATGTCACATTGTGATGAAGGACCTGGTACATCCATTACTGTAGCATCATCCCTGTCAGTGGAAGTTGTAGGCAATGACATGGCAGGACATACAGTGGGGGTAGAGACAGATGAGGAGGAGGAGGACCTATGCAAAGTTTTACGCCAACGGGATGTGTGGCAGGTGTTCATATGTCGTCTCAAGCATGTGGTACCCAAGTGTACGGTGTCTTTCCCACGCTTCAGCCTCATCTGACATAGATTACAAATAGCAACGGTGCGCTCTGCTGCACATTTCTTAAATAACTTCCAGACAGCAGAGTTCCTGCATGTGCTTTGAGACAACAGCGCTCTGCACCGGAGCAGCTCTGACATCTGATGCCTTGGACTGGCTACGGTTGGTCATAGAGGATGTTGTGCCTCGTGTTTGCTGTGCCTCCTCCTCCTCCTCCTCCCCTCCTCCTCACTTGATTCCTCTGTTCGATCTGGCACCCAGGTGGAGTCAGTGACCTCATCATCAATGTCATCTTCACCCCCTATCTCCTCGTCACTGGACCCAACTTGGCAGTATGCTGCAGCTGCTGGGGCAACATGAGTGCCAGTTAATTGTGTGTCATCACTGGCACCCCCTTCCTCTAGATTGATTATACTCCCTTTCTCAACCTCAGAGATTGAATCAGGGGACTGTACTTGCTGCGCATCCTCAAGCAGCATGTCACTGTCATTGTAGTTAAACAATTCAGCTGACTCCTCCGTGTGTGATAGCGAGGTTACAGCAGGAGCAGCTATGGACATGGAGGCTGCATTAGATGCTTTGGCAGCTGAGGTGGACTGTAAAGCACTACAAGCCTGGCTGGCAGAGGACTCGGAGGATGAGGATGGCCTGGTTTCCCAATCCACCAAATCCTCTGTATGTTGCTGCTGCTTAAGAAGACGGCCAGCACCAGTTAGAAAGGACAAGCGTGCCCCTGCAGAGGATGCACCACATCCACCACGACCAGAGGCACAGCCTCCCGACACAGGGGCTGCTTGCCCTCTTATCTGTGTCTGGGAGCGTCTGCCTGTCCTTTTTGTCCTTTCAGACATGGTGAGTGATATATATATTAAATATATACAGAACTCTGATTCAACTCTGGTATAAAGATTAAAGATTTACAGAACTCTGGTATAACTCAGTGAGACACCCTGATAGCTGGCAGCCAGTGACAAGACACAGATTACAATTCCCTCCTATAAATCAGTGTGACCCCCTGATGGGTGGCAGTGAGAAGCCACAGATTACAATTTGCATAAATCTGCTAGAAGTATGTGGGACCCCCTGATGGGTGGCAGTGAGAAGTCACAGATTACAATTCGCATAAATCTGCTAGAAGTATGTGGGACCCCCTGATGGGTGGCAGTGAGAAGCCACAGATTACAGGTCTCAGAAACCTCCTATAAATCAGTGTGACCCCCTGATAGCTGTCAGTGAGAAGACACAGATTACAAATCTCAGAAACCTCCTATAAATCAGTGAGACCCCCTGATGGGTGGCAGTGAGAAGCCACAGATTACAAATCTCAGAAACCTATAAATCAGTGAGACCCCTTGATAGCTGGGAGTGAGAAGACACAGATTACAAGTCTCAGAAACCTCCTATAAATCAGTGAGACCCCTTGATGGGTGGCAGTGAGAAGCCACAGATTACAAATCTCAGAAACCTCCTATAAATCAGTGTGACCCCCTGATAGCTGGCAGTGAGAAGACACAGATTACAAGTCTCAGAAACCTCCTATAAATCAGTGAGACCCCTTGATGGGTGGCAGTGAGAAGCCACGGATTACAAATCTCAGAAACCTCCTATAAATCAGTGTGACCCCTTGATGGGTGGCAGTGAGAAGCCACAGATTACAAGTCTCAGAAACCTCCTATAAATCAGTGTGACCCCCTGATAGCTGGCAGTGAGAAGACACAGATTACAAGTCTCAGAAACCTCCTATAAATCAGTGAGACCCCTGATGGGTGGCAGCCAGTGAGAACACACGGATTATAACAATTCCCAAATATTTAGTAGAAATGAGTGACCCCCAAAATACTTGCTGGCAGTGACAAGAGACAGATCACCTCAATTCCCAAATGTTTTGTAGAAATTAGTGACCCCCCAAAATACTGCGTGGCACTGGCTGTGTGACAAGACACAGAACACCTCAATTCCCAAATATTTTGTAGAAATTTGTGACCCCCAAAATACTGCATGGCACTGGCTGTTTGAAAAGACACAGATCACCTCAATTCCCAAATGTTTTGTAGAAATTAGTGACCCCCAAAATACTGTGTGGCACTGGCTGTGTGACAAGACACAGATCACCTCAATTCCCAATTGTTTTGTAGAAATTTGTGACCCCCAAAATACTGCGTGGCACTGGCTGTGTGACAAGACACAGATCACCTCAATTCCCAAATATTTTGTAAAAATTTGTGACCCCCAAAATACTGCGTGGCACTGGCTGTGTGACAAGACACAGATCACCTCAATTCCCAAATGTTTTGTAGAAATTTGTGACCCCCAAAATACTGCGTGGCACTGGCTGTGTGACAAGACACAGATCACCTCAATTCCCAAATATTTTGTAAAAATTTGTGACCCCCAAAATACTGCGTGGCACTGGCTGTGTGACAAGACACAGATCACCTCAATTCCCAAATGTTTTGTAGAAGTTAGTGACCCCCAAAATACTTGCTGGCAGTGACAAGACACAGAAGATCACCTCAATTCCCAAATGTTTTGTAGCAATTTGTGACCCCCAAAATACTGCTTGGCACTGGCTGTGTGACAAGACACAGATCACCTCAATTCCCAAATATTTTGTAGAAATTCGTGACCCCCAAAATACTGCGTGGCACTGGCTGTGTGACAAGACACAGATCACCTCAATTTCCAAAATGTTTTGTAGAAATTTGTGACCCCCCCAAATACTTGCAAGCAGTGATAAGACACAGAAGATCCCCTCAATTAATAATGACCGGGCAGTGATCAGCCCAGGCCGTGGTGCCGATGGTAATTGATTGCATAAGATGTGCAAAATTAAAAGGTAGGAACAGGTAATCAATACGAGAGTAACGGTCATGAATGGTGCTGTAGAAGGTGTAGTCCTTAACAGTCGGGTGCATTGCTTGCCAGCAGTCTATCAGTTTATGATCGTGCAGTTGAAGTTGGGCCTGTCGGTGCACTGAGGATGCCACACTGGATGTGCCTCGGGAGGTGTCTATGCGGGGGTCGAGAGCTAGGTTAATGTCCCCACCCATTAAGAGTATCCCTTCTGTGAATGACATAATGGCTTGTAATATATGACGGAGTGGCCGATGTTGACCCTTGTTAGACAGATGCGAAGGTGTAAATTTGGGAGCCTATGGACCCCTTAACTAATGTGTATCTGCCCCCTTCGTCGTATTGGGCTTCCATAAGCGTAAAGGGGACATGTCTGGAGATCAATATGGCAGTGCCTCGTACTTTTCCCTCCCTGCAATTCCCAAAGGAACCCGTGGGGAAGTGTCAATTACGAAAGCTTGGGGCTTTGTTGTGTGCAAAATGTGTTTCCTGTGTTAGGGCCACTGAGATGCGTAGTTTAAGAAATTCCCAAAGGGCAATATGTTTTTTCATGGGGATGTTTAAGCCCCCTGCATTTAATGTCAGCACCCGAAAGGTGTCTGGGGTGAACGCCATCAGCCTATGGTCGTGTAAGGGTAATGCGTAGAATAGAAATCACTAACCATTGAAACAAAATCAATAACAAAATCAATAACAATCAAATAAGTAATGAAATAGAGACAATTCAACAGAACTATCGCAACTCGCGTGGTATACAAACCCGTGGCACCAAACGAGGTGTCGGGAGAGACCAGTCGAGCCACCTAAATATGGTGGGTTGCAGCCTGGTGGGGTACGTTTCGTGAGCGCCTCACCAACTCAGGCGCATTCTGTCAAGGGGTAGCGTCAGTGGTGTATTTAGGTTTTGTGCTGCCCTAGGCCTGACTAAACTCGTGCACCCCCTAATTTAAATTTGACACACCCCTTCCTGTCAAGGGCACACCTCTTCCTGGTTAATCCCCACCCTTCCTCTTTAAGCTCCACCTTTTCCTCTCTTTATATTAAAAGTGGATACCAAGTGCCTACTTGTATATTTTGTATACCATTTCAAATGTATCTATTGAGATAAATAAAATTATGAAATGTTTAAATTCAAGCATTTTTACAAAGAACAGCCACGCATGTCAAGTATATTGGATCACAGCCGCTCTAATTGGTTGAACAATAAAATCCACAGAAACCTGCACTGCATATGAGTGTATCACAGAGCTGCACAGCAATAAACCAACAGAAATGGGCACTGTGTATGAGCATATCAGAACTGCACAGCAATAAAACTCACAGTAATGTGCAGTGTGTATGAGCGCATCCCAGAGCTCCAGGGCAATAAAACTCACAGTAATATGCAGTGTGTATCACAGAATCCACAGCAATAAAACTCCCAGCAATGCAATGTGCGGTATGTGTGTCAACGTATCAAAATCCACAGCAATAAAACTCCCAGCAATGCAATGTGCGGTGTGTATGAGTGCATCAGAATCCAGTGCAATAAGACTCCCAGCAAACCGAGTGAATATGAGCACACAGCAATTATTTATTCTATATTTACTGGCCTCTGTCTGCGGTAGGACTGTGTGCAGAGTCAGCAGGGACTGTGTGTGGACTCAGGATCGCGGCTGTGTCTGTGCGTGGAGCCATCTTGTCAGAAGTGGGTGCCACTGCCAGAGGGTGCACCGTGGCTTTGATTCCCTTCCGGTGGGTGTTCAGTCCAGAATAGAGTGAGAGTCCGTGTTCATGAAAGGGCGGGCAGCTGCGTGCGTGTCACGTGGTTCAGCCAGTCAGGTGGTACAGAAAAAAATAAGTAAACTCAGTACCACCGACTGGCCGTACCGCGTGACCTGCACGCACGCAGCCTCACCAGGAGCCAGGCAGCTCAATGACAAATTTCTATCACTGCAGTGCTGGTTAAGGAAAGGTCCACTTTAAACAGCAGTAAGCAGACAGGGCTTCATATTCTGCTGATACCCCCCTTTACCTGCCATTTACTGTCATCTTCTCTCTCTGCACACAAATCATGTCCCCCTCCCCTCTCCTAGAGCTGCTGCGGGGCAGGGGAGGAGCTATGGAGGGAGGAGAGGGGATTTTTATTCTATTCGATTTTATTCCGAATGCAAACGCCCTGCTCCGCTGCTCGTTGTTTGAGAACACAGCTCAAAGCTGACACACAGTGACAGTGGCACCTCTTAGTACCCCCTAATGACAATCAAATAATCACTGGTACCTGGGGCTGCCTGCCCTCCGCCACTCCCCTAAGTACACCACTGCTCTGTGATATGCTCACACACAAGTTTGGTGAACTGCCAGCAAGTACGGTGCTGTTTGAAGGCATTGCAAATCCCCATAGAGAAGTAATGGTTAATCTATTCAGAGAACACCAAACAGCAGAGAAATGGCAGTGAAATGCCCTGATGTTCGGTGGTTTCAATCAGCAGGTTTATTCAGGCGAACCCCATAGGTTTCAATGTTAAAAATATTCCCGTTTTTATGCAATATCTAATAAACCATTTATTATTCTAATCTGCAGTAAAAAGTCTTTGATTTTTTTTAGTACCCTCTAGTCATTTTTCAGCAAAATTTCCCCCCCCCTTTTTTTTAATAGCGGTTTTTCTTTTTTCTGTAACAGAACTTTTTATTATCAATCATAGGATCTTATATGTAAATTCCAGACATTTTCGTTCAGTAGTTCTTTTGAAAACAGCAGGCCACAGGTTTGCGGTGGCAGCATTCAGCGGCCGACTCCATGCACTTTGGGGACCCTGCGGTGAATGGTCAATTCACTGCAGGGTGGGGAAATTTTATTCCCCGAAGTACAGGGAACTACAGAACACCAACATGTTGGCGCCATTTCGGTGCTCTGTGAGTAACCCATTTAGTGGTGAGGTTTTTTGCTGCCCCCTGGAAAGTGAAAGCCTAGGCCTTGCCTACCCAGGACATACTTGAAAATTAGTGAAATCTCAATGTATCCATCTTGGCAAAATACTTTGCAAAAGTAAAAAAAAAATAAAAAATTTTTTTTAGGGGTGGGGCCACCAGTGCGGGCCGCCGCCCCCTGGAAAGTGCCGCCCTAGGCCTTGTTGGCCTAAGCCAAAATACCCCACTGGGTAGCGTGGTACAGAATTCCCGCTACCTCCATAGGTGGAAAACAGTTTTAACGTCCAGGTGAGGTGTTTCTGTCCCTAAGATCAGTTATGGCCAGAGCAATGGGCGCTGGTTAGCAGTTAAAACAGGCCGCGAGGAATATATCCATAGCCGAGTGAGCATCCTGACTTCTCAGGAGGGCATATAACAAAATCAGAGTGGATGTGAGATAGACAGTCTCAGCCTTCTTGGGAGCTGGAGGGCGTAAAGGCAGGCGAATGAAGGGGTGCCCCTTTTGGTCTCCGTGGACGCGGGTTACACTGCGGGAGAGGGGTCTCAGAGGTGTAGGCAGCTGTTGGATCTGGCCACGATGTCAGGGTGGCAGGCGGATGGTGCAGGGCCTGTAGGAAGCCTCCCAGTTCACATTCGTTATGGTCTGTAACCGGACCCTGGAGGATGTGTACCTGGATCCCAAAAGGGTGTAGCCATCTGTACTGCAAGTTCTCCTTTTGTAATGCCATAGTGAGTGGTTTTTAAGCTTTGCAGGTGTGTAATGTAATAGGAGAGACGTTGTGGTACAAAAAAACAGTGGCTCCTTCAAATTTGATGTGGGGCCTTTCACGTGCTCGGCGCATAATCTCTTCTTTGACGCCAAAGCGGAGGAGGAAGCAGATGACATGCACTGGCCCTTTTGGACGAAGTGCACTATGATAGTGTTCAATATCAATATGTGAAGCGTGTTCACGGCCCAAAATAAGGTTGAATAAATGGAGCAAAATCCTACCCAGTTCTGCCGGTGACCCTTCTCCTTCGGGCAGGCCTCGGATTCGAATATTCTGTCTGCGGGCACTATTTTCAAGGTCCTCGACGTGGCGTGTCAGTGTGATCAGGAGATTTTGGTGTGCTTCGACACGCGCTGCCGCCTCTGTGACAATCGTGGACTGGGCCTCCTGTCTATTTTCAACCTGCTCCAGGTGGTCCTGTAGGCCCCCTATATCACCGCGCAGCATCTGGATGTCCGCTGCTAGTGATTGTCTCAGGTCCGTGGTGGCACTGATCAGGTCGGCCTTGGTGGGGAGTGAGCGCAGGAGGTGGGGCGTCCCATGGGCCTGCTGCAGAGGTCGTGGGTGAGACGGAGCCGCATGGTGAGGACGGCGCCATATTGGGAGAGGCTGGGGCTTCAGTCTGTCCCGGCAAAAAACTTCCTAATACCGGGTGTGGAGGGATCTCCGCTGGTCCCTGGCGTCTCCGGCGCCTTGGGGGGGCTTTTTTCCACGTCCCATGGCCGAGGGTTTGGAAGCGGTGCAGGGTTGAAAGCGGAGGTGAGCGGGAGCTCTTTCTCTAAGCGGCCATTCGGCTTGGCGTCCAGACCACGCCCCCCCCCTTGGGGTAATCTTTTCATGCAAGTATCTTCAAAGGTTGCTATATCCCATTTTAAATGCATTTCCTTTTTCATAAGGTTTTGGAGATTCTTAAATTCATCTTCCAAAGAATCCTCATTGGTCTGAACTGTAACAATTTCGACCTCATCATTAAACATTTGGTTATAATTGAATTCACCATGTTTATATCTATATTCAAAAATCGCCATATTGGCAGCCGAGGTGTTTAATTAGTAGGCGTAAATACAGAATTAGCATAAAAAGGTAATTAGTACTGAAAAAACACCTATTATAAATGAGCGGCACACACCACCCTGACACCACCACACTTTTGGGGAAAAAAAGGACCAAACTGAAGACTTCCAAATAGAAAGGATGAATTAAGGAGCTCTTCAGCGCAGTGAAGACAGGTTTGCCGGATAGAGATACTATAAGAAGAGGGCAATTATGGAGTGACGTATGCTCTGATGAAGTCCCGAGGGCGGGACGAAACGCATCAGCACCACGTCACCCGATCACCGCAGATCCACGCCTTCTAGTGACCACCACGGAAGTAGACCGGGAGCTCCTGGTGGTTTTTAAGGACACGTGAGACGTGGTTGTTTCCATGTTTGCTTGGCAGTGGGTGAGATCACTTCAATAGTCAACTTGCAATTTTGTACGTATATATATTTTTAGCAGGTAACCCGCAAAATAAAGGGTATAACACTATCAGTACCTTCTCCATTCTTGCATAAGATGTGTATTTCATCTGGTGTGAATCGCTAAGAAGTTGTTTTCATCTGAAAAGATTGTGAAATACGAACTCTTTTCAGCAGGATTTGAAACTATCCACAAAGATTTTGGATGAGAGAAGAAAAAAATAAAAAGAATACTTATCTATAAGACTGGTATATTTTGAGATAATTCGCACAGTATTTGGCTTTTTATTCTCATATTCAGCGCAACACCACCATTTATTTTTAATTTATGACTATTTCTGAATTTAGTGGATATCAGCTATATATACAGTCAGGTCCAGAAATATTGGGACATCGGCACAATTCTAACATCTTTGGCTCTATACACCACCACAATAGAGTTGGAATGAAACAAACAGGACTTACAGCAGTTTGCAGATGTGCCTCCCACTTGTTAAGGGACCAAACGTAATGGGACAATTGGCTTCTCAGCTGTTCCATGGCCAGGTGTGTGATATTCCCTCATTACCCCAATTACAATGTGCAGATAAAAGGCCCAGAGTTAATTTCAAGTGTGCTATTTGCATTTGGAATCTGTTGCTGTCAACACTCAAGATGAGATCCAAAGAGCT
Organism: Leptobrachium leishanense; assembly: GCA_009667805.1. Classification (NCBI taxonomy): domain Eukaryota; kingdom Metazoa; phylum Chordata; class Amphibia; order Anura; family Megophryidae; genus Leptobrachium; species Leptobrachium leishanense. Next base: position 112,200,059 of record CM019068.1, on the reverse strand, counting down.
GTCACTATCAGTGAAGCAAGCCATCATTAGGCTGAAGAAACAAAACAAACCCATCAGAGAGATAGCAAGAACATTAGGCGTGGCCAAAACAACTGTTTGGAATATTCTCAAAAAGAAGAACACCAAAAGACCCGGGAGACCACGGAAAACAACTGTGGTGGATGACCGAAGAATTTTTTCCCTAGTGAAGAAAACACCCATCACAACAGTTGGCCAGATCAAGAACACTCTCCAGGAGGTAGGTGTATGTGTGTCAAAGTCAACAATCAAGAGAAGACTTCACCAGAGTGAATACAGAGGGTTCACCACAAGATGTAAACCATTGGTGAGCCTCAACAACAGGAAGGCCAGATTAGAGTTTGCCAAACAACACCTAACAAAGCCTTCACAGTTCTGGAACAAGATCCTATGGACAGATGAGAAAAAGATTAACTTGTACCAGAGTGATGGGAAGAGAAGAGTATGGAGAAGGAAAGGATCTGCTCATGATCCTAAGCATACCACCTCATCAGTGAAGCATGGTGGTGGTAGTGTCATGGCGTGGGCATGTATGGCTGCCAATGGAACTGGTTCTCTTGTATTTATTGATGATGTGACTGCTGACAAAAGCAGCAGGATGAATTCTGAAGTGTTTCGGGCAATATCATCTGCTCACATTCAGCCAAATGCTGCAGAACTCATTGGATGGCGCTTCACAATGCAGATGGACAATGACCCTGTCAAGAATCAAGCCTGTGCCCGCACCTAATCCCTGGCAAACCCTTATTCACCTGCCTATGTTTGTATGCAGGTTACAGATTCCCCTATCTGGCTGTTAAGCTTCTGTTGTGGTACCTACAGGTGTATGCTATTTTACCTAAATGAAGCCTGCTTAAAAGAGGGATCCACCCTTCCATCAGGGTTTCAACATAAACGTTCCTGGAAGTGCAGACAACCAGACCAGTCCCTACCATAGTACCTGAATCCCTCCAGTGATACTCCCAAGTGGAACCCTGCTCCCAAGGAGAATCTCACTATCAAGGTACCCCGCTCTCAAGAATCCTTGTTTTCAAGTGTACCCCGCTCTCAAGAATCCTCGTTCTTCAAGTGTACCCCGCTCTCGAGAATCCTCGTTTTCAAGCTGAACCCTGAAACCTGCATACAGTCTGTTGCCTGCCTGCTAGTGCTCATATCAATTACTATTTGTTTTGTTCTTTAATAAACCTTTCAATACCCAGCAACCTGTGTGACTCCTACGATCACTGCATCATGGGCTTACCTCACCCACTGTTGCTCTCCCAACCTGACAGAATGTTGAGGCCTTCACACAGTGAGTCCGCGGTGATCCAAATCGATATGGAGTATCTCAGAAAAGCAATTCAAGACATCCTGCAACATTTGGACTCCGTATTTGCAAGTATGCAGCAGGGTTTAAATGGCACCTCTACTAAGGTGTGCACTCCAGCTCCAAAGAAAGTGGGTAGAGGACCCCTAACATCTGAAGAAATCGCTAGGAGAAAGTCCCAGAAGCTCTGCTTCTACTGCGGGGAACCGTCCCATTCCATCTCAGAATGTTTAGTGTGCCCCCCCAAGCTGCCCAGCACTTTCCCTGGAGTTGCAAATGAAATCCTGCAATCCCCAGTGCTACCTGGTGCTACTCCCAAGTCTGCACCTGTTAATTCAAAAATGACTTTTTCTATCAAGGCCAGAGAACCCTTGTCTACTTCGTCTGTGGTCCCAATGCCTAGTGAAGCACTGCCCACCAAGTTCAAGAAGGCCATGCCTGTCAAGTCTGCTCCCACCAGACCAAAAAGGGAAACTGTTCCTACCAAGTCCTTGTCCAGAAAATCCACACCTGCTAAAACAAGGACTGTGTATAAAAAGTCTATGGAGGCCTACTCTGATAAGCTCCAAAGGTGCCAGCCACATAGGATGGTGTCACTGGAAACATATCCTGAGGTCACAGACCTTGAAGACCCCAATCCTGCCGAAACAATGGAGTTCGAGTCCACCCTACCTCCAGAATATGAACCTGAAATCCCCATGGAGATAGCTGCTGCCTCCCCTTCTCAGAAGACACCCACCACTCTCAACCAGCATTCCAGGTACCTTGGCGTTGCGGTCTGCACCCCGGCAACAGTCTTCAAGTCATCGGTGAAACCAGAACCCCGAGATCTGGAAGCCAACTCCTGCCTCCTTGACCTCGAAGAATCACTGTTGCTGCAGAGTCCAGCTGTCTCCATACCAAGGAGGGCTCTGGGATTCAAAAAGGTTGAGACTCCCACTCCTCACAGCCGCAAGTCCGGGCTGGTTTCTGGACAACCATGCCAAGGAACTGCACATATTGGCACCACTGTCTCTACCCCTGAAGGCACCATCACTATGGAACCCTTGCCCCCTGGGTTCACATATGGTTCCAATGGGACTGTGGTCAGATGCGCAGACCTGCAGGTGTTTCAGAATCCCAAAAGCGCTTGTAGATCACTCCACAATAATCGAGTTCTGCCCAAATATGTCTCCAGTCCACAGTGCAGGAAAACCGCCTACATAGGCACCATCATATGCACCTCACCCTCGGTTCACGGGTTGCCTAAAAAAACCTAAGCCAGCTTCTCGGCCTTGCCTGAACCCCATGGTCAAGCTTCACCAGGCCTCAGGCTCTCCAGAGGTCGCTGCCCTGCATCCCGCAGGATCTCCAGTTGTCGCTGCCCTGCATCCCGCAGGATCTCCGGTTGTCGTTGCCCTGCATCCCGCAGGCTCTCCGGTTGTCGCTGCCCTGCATCCCGCAGGCTCTCCGGTTGTCGCTGCCCTGCATCCCGCAGGCTCTCCGGTTGTCGCTGCCCTGCATCCCGCAGGCTCTCCAGAGGTCGCTGTCCTGCATCCCGCAGGCTCTCCGGTGGTCGCTGCCCTGCATCCCGCAGGCTCTCCAGAGGTCGCTGCCCTGCATCCCGCAGGATCTCCGGTGGTAGCTGCCCTGCATCCCGCAGGATCTCCGGTGGTCGCTGCCCTGCATCCCGCAGGATCTCCGGTGGTCGCTGCCCTGCATCCCGCAGGATCTCCGGTGGTCGCTGCCCTGCATCCCGCAGGATCTCCGGTGGTCGCTGCCCTGCATCCCACAGGATCTCCGGTGGTCGCTGCCCTGCATCCCGCAGGATCTCCGGTGAACGCTGCCCTGCATCCCGCAGGATCTCCGGTTGTCGTTGCCCTGCATCCCGCAGGATCTCCGGTTGTCACTGCCCTGCATCCCGCAGGCTCTCCGGTTGTCGCTGCCCTGCATCCCGCAGGCTCTCCGGTGGTCGCTGCCCTGCATCCCGCAGGCTCTCCGGTTGCCGCTGCCCTGCATCCCGCAGGCTCTCCGGTTGTCGCTGCCCTGCATCCCGCAGGCTCTCCGGTTGTCGCTGCCCTGCATCCCGCAGGCTCTCCGGTTGTCGCTGCCCGGTTGTCGCATCCCGCAGGAGCTCCAGAGGTCGCTGCCCTGCATCCCGCAGGAGCTCCAGAGGTCGCTGCCCTGCATCCCGCAGGATCCCAAGAGCCGTGCTGTACCGAGGTCGCCCAAGAGCCGTGCTGTACCGAGGTCGCCCAAGAGCCGTGCTGTACCGAGGTCGCCCAAGAGCCGTGCTGTACCGAGGTCGCCCAAGAGCCGTGCTGTACCGAGGTCGCCCAAGAGCCGTGCTGTACCGAGGTCGCCCAAGAGCCGTGCTGTACCGAGGTCCAAGCCCCACCGAACCTTGCCAAGGGTGCTGCCCTGCCAAGCTGTACCGAGGCGTCACATGCCCAGACTGCTGCCACCAAAGCAGCATTTGTGGAGACTGATACCACTGCAACTACCCTGCCAACTCCTGGTAAAGCCAATCAATCTAGTGAAGTCCTGGTACTTGTCTCTGCCATGGCAGCCCAGGTGAATACCCTTACCCATACCATACAGGACATTCAGCTGAACCACAAGTTCCTGCAGTCTCAGGTACAGGTTGCATTAGCCAGTGGACATTTTTCTGCTCCCGATCTGGTTGCCACCAGCAACCCCATATATCTAGACGACTCTGAACCCACTGTGCTCACTAGCACCTCAGATATGGATCCCACGATACCCTACAGTGTGCAAGGTATCGTGATACGCCGAGCAGACCTTGAAACCCCTGAGACCACCTTGACCACTCAAACCTCATCCTTGGAGGTGACGGGTCATGGCCCCCACCAGCGGCGGCGCAGGAAAAAATAAGTGGCCCCCTTGCTGTACATCTGATTGTTCACGCCCGGAAGGCGCTCCTTGGGTTGGGGTACTGTCAAGAATCAAGCCTGTGCCCGCACCTAATCCCTGGCAAACCCTTATTCACCTGCCTATGTTTGTATGCAGGTTACAGATTCTCCTATCTGGCTGTTAAGCTTCTGTTGTGGTACCTACAGGTGTATGCTATTTCACCTAAATGAAGCCTGCTTAAAAGAGGGATCCACCCTTCCATCAGGGCTTCAACATAAATGTTCCTGGAAGTGCAGACAACCAGACCAGTACCTACCATTGTACCTTAATCCCTCCAGTGATGCTCCCAAGTGGAACCCTGCTCCCAAGGAGAATCTCACTATCAAGGTACCCCGCTCTCAAGAATCCTTGTTTTCAAGTGTACCCCGCTCTCGAGAATCCTCGTTTTCAAGCTGAAACCTGCATACAGTCTGTTGCCTGGCTGCTAGTGCTCATATCAATTACTATTTGTTTTGTTTATTCTTTAATAAACCTTCAGTACCCAGCAACCTGTGTGACTCCTACGATCACTGCATCATGGGCTTACCTCACCCACCGTCGCACTCCCAACCTGACAGACCCAAAGCATACTGCAAAAGCAACCAAAGAGTTTTTGAAGGGACAGAAGTGGATTGTTATGCAATGGCCAAGTCAATCACCTGACCTGAATCCCATTGAGCATGCATTTCACTTGCTGAAGACACAACTGAAGGGAAAATGCCCCAAGAACAAACAGGAACTGAAGACAGTTGCAGTAGAGGCCTGGTAGAGCATCACCAGGGATGAAACCCAGCATCTGGTGATGTCTATGCGTTCCAGACTTCAGGCTGTGATTGACTGCAAAGGATTTGCAACCAAGTATTAAGGAGGGAAAGTTTGATTTATGATTATTATTCTGTCCCATTACTTTTGGTCCCTTAACAAGTGGGAGGCACATCTGCAAACTGCTGTAAGTCCTACACCGTTCACCTGAGTTGGATGTACATACCCTCAAATTAAAGCTGACAGTCTGCAGTTAAAGCACATTGTGTTTGTTTCATTCCAACTCCATTGTGGTAGAGCCAAAAATTTTAGAATTGTGTTGATGTCCCAATATTTCTGGACCTGACTGTATATGTAGTATATGTGGCGCCCTGCGATACACTCATACACACTGCACATTACTGTGAGTTTTATTGCTGTGGCACCCTGTGATACGTTCATACAACCTGCACATTACTGTGAGTTTTATTGCGGTGGAGCTCTGTGATACGCTCATACACACTGCACATTACTGTGAGTTTTACTGCTGTGGAGCTCTGATACGCTCGACACATGTTTTTGTGTTTTTTTTTTTTTGGGAGGGGGCAGCATTTCATCCATCGCTCGAGGCAGCACAGTGGCTTGGGCTGGCTCTGGGGAAACTCTGAGTTCATAGGACTCAATCGAGTGGATGCTCGCAGCTGCGCTCAGCGCTGCCGCGAGCATCCCGAAGGTTAACGCCCGCAAGCAGGCATTTTTTGCGCCTGCATTGTAATCCAGCGTTAAAACTCGGGCGCAAGGGGGAAAACTGCGGGCGCAATTTTTCCTCCCTTTGCGCCCGCGTTTTAACTCTAGGATTGTAATATAGCCCAGAGATTGTAATATAGCTCAACAGAACCACACACTGCTTCCTGATCCCGGCCTCCCTGCATACCGGGGATGTGCGGTGAGGTCAGTGGCTGGTGAGGCACTGGCTAGTATAAGAGCCAGATATGCACAGGTTACATTGGGGGTTCAGGTTCAGTGCTGCCCAGGAACTGGCTGCTCTCAGTGTGCCCAGGATCTGTCTGCTTGCAGTGATCCTCAGGATCTGCGTTCTCTACTCCAGGCAGCCGAGTCTCCTCAGTTACACCTTGTTTATTTATTACTCATTGTTCTTCTGTTTTATTCAGCTTTTCTTTCATATTGCTTTACAGTTCCTTATACTTAAACAGATTTATTTATTTAGCATACTAGTTGTTAAGCCTGCCCGGAGGGCAGTCTATTGTTGTCGCCAGCTCAGAATTCATGTCCGCATGTTTGTTTTTCCAATGTCCTATCCAAGAGTATGTGAACCCTTTGGGATTAAATCTTGTTTTGCATGAATTGGTCATAAAATGTGCTCTGATCTTCATCTAAGTCACAACAATTTGAAAAACCTAGTCTGCTTAAAATAATACAACACAAACATATGTTAACACTCACAGTGCAGGGTGGAAAAAGTATGTGAACCTTTGGACTTAATAACTGGTTGACCCTCCTTTGGCAGCAATAACCTCAACCAAACATTTCCTGTAGTTGCAGATCAGACCTGCACAACGATCTGGAGTAATTTTGGACCACTTCTCTTCACAAAACTGTTTCAGTGTAGCAATATTCTTGGGATGTCTGGTGTGAATCGCTCTCTTAAGGTCATGCCACAGCATTTCAATCAGGTTGAGGTCAGGACTCTGGGCCACTCCAGAAGGCGTGTTTTGTTGAAGCCATTCTTTTGTTGAATTACTTGTATGCTTTGGGTCATTGTCCTGTTGCATCACCCATCCTCTGCGGAGCTTCAGTTGGCGGACAGATGGTCTTACGTTTTCCTGCAAAATGTCTTAACTCTGGAATTCATTTTTCCATCAATGACAACAATCCGTCCAGTCCCTGAGGCAGTAAAGCAGCCCCAAACCATGATGCTCCCTCCGTCATGTTTTACAGTGGGGATGAGGTTTTGATGTTGGTGTGCTGTGCCTTTTTTTTTCTCCACACATAGTGTTGTGTGTTTCTGTGTTTTTTTTTTTTTCAAACAACTCAATTTTGGTTTCATCTGTCCACAGAATATTTTGCCAGTAGTGCTGTGGAACATCCAGGTGCTCTTTTGCAAACTTCAAACGTGCTGCAATATTCTTTTTTGGACAGCAATGGCTTCCTCCGTGGTGTCCTCCCATGTACTCCATTCTTGTTTAATGTTTTCCTTATTGTAGATGTGTCAATAAAAATGTTAGCATGTGCCAGAGATTTCTGTAAGTCTTCAGCTGACACTCTAGGATTTTTCTTTAACTCATTAAGCATTCTGCGCTGTGCTCTTGCAGTCATCTTTACCGGACGACCACGCCTAGGGAGAGTAGCAACAGTGCAGAACTTTCTCCATTTGTAGACAGTCTGTCTTACCATGGACACATGAACATCAAGGCTTTTGGAGATACTTTTGTAACCCTTTCCAACTTCATGCAAGTCAACAATTCTTGATCGTAGGTCTTCTGAGAGCTCTTTTCTGCGAGGCATGGTTCACATCATGCAGTGCTTCTTGAAACCAGTAAACCCAAAACTGGTGTGTGTGTTTTTAAAGGGCAGGACAGCTTTCAGCAACACATCCAATAATATCACGCTGATTGGACTCAATGTTGGCTCACTCCTGGCTCCAATTAGCTCTTGGAGAAGTCATTAGGCTAGGGGTTCACATACTTTTTCCTCCCTGCACTGTGAATGTTTACATGTTCTGTTCAATAAACACATATAATGTTTGTGAGAGAGGAAAGGATGCGGCGCTTCCCAGTGTGTAACAGAATGTAATAATCAACGTTATTTACCAGTGAACTATAATTGGCACAAAATCATCTATTAATGAAGAATCAAAAACCTCGAGAGAAAGAAAAACAAACATACATAGCATAATACTGTTTTCTTGTAGATAAAAAAGTTCCAAGAGGTGTACACACTCACACTATGGAGAGCCTCATCCGGCTCTAGCTATTTTCGCCTATGGGTGAATTCATATGGGCTCACCCATTAGAACTTCCAATGGGACATATTGAAGAGCCACCAAGGTTCAAGTACTGGGCCTAAGGGTTGTTTGTATGGGCACAACTCTCGTGAAAGCCTCAATGGATCTCCAGCTCGGCGTGGATAAAGAGCCAATCAATGGAAGATATAAAAGATAAAATATTTAATAAAATAAAAAAAATAACAACAGTGGGCCGAACGCGTTTCGTCTGGGCCAAACAGACCCTACGGCTTCCTCAGCGGCAGTATACATTGAACCTTCTAGTTCCGTTTCTAAAATACACCCCTTAATTGTCCATCCAATCCAGCGGGTTTCCTAAGGCGGGAAGAGCGTTCCGTGACGTCCCCACACTGGTGTCACTCCTTCAGCATCATCTCCTCGCGACGCTGAACTTCTGCCGATGGTCAAAGGCGCAAATCGAAAGTGACATGCTCTCTTCTTAATGCGCCTGCGTATAAATCTTGAAAACGAAACCGGAAGTGGCACGCTTATGTCCGTAGATCAAAAACGGGAGTTCAAAACGTCCGGGGAAAACAATGAGGATGTTACACTTAAGATCAACGGTGGATTTCTTGTTCTAGAAAAAGACTCTCCATACCGCAAAGAGCAGTAATTCCATATAGAAATTAAAGAATAAAGAGGCATAATTAGGTAATATTCCAACCATAATTTTTTATTAAAAAACTGGACACAATATTACTCCCCTCTTTTGATGGCCCGAATCTCAAAGGGAAAAAAAATAGTGCATAAAAAAGTGGACAGAGTACAACAAGACACTATTAAACACCACAATGGGTGTATATATAGACTGAAAAAAAGAAGAAATAAAAAAGTAAAAAAAATATATAATATTTGTGTTGTATTATTTTAAGCAGACTGTGTTTTTCAAATTGTTGTGACTTAGATGAAGATCAGAGCACATTTTATGACCAATTCATGCAAAACTCCACGTAATCCCAAATGGTTCACATAATTTTTCTTGCCACTGTAAATGTGTTTGTAACACGTCTGGCGCCATCCCATCCGCAACAGGAGGGCCAAGTGAGCAGCTGTGATGGGTACGCACGCAGCTGACAGCACATTACAAAGGCATTTATATATTCGAGCAGGTTCCTCTTCCCTCTTAGATTGTAAACTCCCGGGAACAGGACCCCTTAGATTGTAAACTCAAGGGAACAGGACCCATCTTAGATTGTAAACTCATGGGGTCAGGGCCCCTTAGATTGTAAGCTCATGGGGTCAGGGCCCCTTAGATTGTAAGCTCATGGGGTCAGGACCCCTTAGATTGTAAGCTCATGGGACCCTTTAGATTGTAAACTCATGGGACCACTTAGATTGTAAACTCATGGGACCCCTTAGATTGTAAACTCATGGGACCACTTAGATTGTAAACTCATGGGACCACTTAGATTGTAAACTCGTGGGACCCCTTAGATTGTAAACTCATGGGATAGATTGTAAGCTCATGGGACCCTTTAGATTGTAAACTCGTGGGACCCCTTAGTTTTTAAGCTCATGGGGACAGGCTCAAGGTGGTGGGGTGCCCAGTTGCAGGGAGGCCAATATTTACCTTGTTCCAGCGCCGTGTTCAAGTCCCCAGGTCTTAGGCGCGCTGGTTCCGGCATGCGGCGCCCAGAGCCACCCCTGCACCAGCCGCCGGGAGAGACTTAGGGCAGGGGTGATCCGTGAGGGGGAAAAAAAAAAGATCTGTTGGAGAGGCGCTGTGTGCGCGCCTCTCCAACGGATTTTTGTGGTCCCTCGCGCACGCTGGCTGGAAATCACAGCGTGCATGCGCAAGTAGCCTTGCGCATTGCGGCTGCCGCCTGCGGCGACGGACGCAAAAGTTTTTATTGTTATAGATACTTACCTTGTGTTTCATGGCGCCTTGGGCTCGACCCGCAACCCTGCCATCTGTATTGTGACAGTCTCAGCCCAGGTCTTAGCGATTCCCTAGCGTGTGCTAGACGACCTTGTACATGGTCTCCCGCAGACAAGGTGATCTAGCGACTCGCATTAAAGTTTTCCTTTAGCGATGGCACTTTAGTTCACACCAGCTGATAGTGCCCTTAGTTTTTTTCAGTGGTATGATTTAGTGGTGAAAATTATTAGTGCCCCCCCCCCCAGTTTCTTAGATCTTATGTGCCCCACCTAAATATTGTTCCTAGAGTCACCACTGGCCCCTCTGCAGTGTAATTAATGCAGCATATGAATCCCCACACTGCCGGGAATTTCCCAGCAAATGCGCATTTGCGCTCACAAAACCAAATGCGCGAGGAATGTAATAGGGGCCTAAGTAAGTTATAAAAAACGAAAAACCAACTGATCCGAATCACACTAAATGATCCAAATCGCCGAATCGAAACAATCCGAAAGGAAAATTGTCCGAAAAGAAAAACAAACCAAAACAAAAAACAATCATGCACATCCCTAGTGAATTTCCCAGTATGGTGCAATTTCGTGGCCATTCGGCTATTCAAAGGCTAGCAATTCGCCAAGAATTGGTGAATTGCCAGTGAAATATGGTGATCTTCGGCAGCAGTGAAGTCCCCCATAGAGAAGCAATGGTTAATCTATTCACAGAATATTAGAAGAGAAAAAGTGGAGCGTCACACAAAACAACAATCCCCTCACGATACCTTATGACGTCGCTATATCCCCTCTTGGTGGTTTTCCCAATGAAACCAGATATTCAGACCTTATAGTCCCAATAAGTTCAAAAAAATGGGTACAGCGCACTCCAATCTCTGTCAAAGTCTCTGTGTTCAGATGGATGTTCACATATTCTCCATGGAATGTTCAGACATAGAATAAATAAATGAGAAAAAACAATTGGTGCAGTACGTTTCACTGGTTCTCAATATATAGGTCTCAAAATTATAAACTTACAAACAAAGAGCCCAGATACCGGCTCTAGTATTATTCGCCTTCTAAGTATTTTTTTCTTCTTTTACAGGCACCTATACAACCTGTTAGGATAATCTTTCTCCAGATGTTCCATATACAAGGGAAACATAAAACAGAGGGAGAATCCCATAGTGTAATTCCACAACAAATAACATACCTGTTTTACCAGCTGATGAAGACGGTGCTCCGCCGAAACGCGTTCTGGAAATTTATTTTATTCTAATAAATACGCTTTTTGAATCCTGCCGTTCTTGCTTCTTTGCGCTTGGAGTGGTTTCTGTGAATTTTTTCCAAAAAATTCATTTGCGGATACCCCAAGAGCCGGGAGGTTCTCCTCTGAGTGTGTAAGCCCTTGGCCCTAGCTTTTTACATATAATAATTATCTGTTGTGGAATTACACTAGTTGTGGAACTTTATGTTTCCCTTGTATATGTAACATCTGGAGAAAGAACATCCTAATAGGTTGTATAGGTGCCTGTAAAAGAAGAAAAAATACCTAGAAGGCGAATAATACTAGAGCTGGTATCTGGGCTCTTTGTTTGAAAGTTTACAATTTTGAGACCTATATATTGAGAACCAGTGAAACGTACTGCACCAATTGTTTTTTTTCATTAATTTATTCTATGTCAGAACATTCCATGGCGAATATGTGAACATCCAGAGACTTTGACAGAGATTGGAGTGCGCTGTACCCATTTTTTTTAAATCTATTCACAGAACACTGAACAGCACCGAAATGTCAGTGAAATGCCCTGATGTTCAGTGGTCATTCGGCAGGTTTACTCAAGCAAATCTGATAGGCTTCAATGTAAAAAATTCTCCTATTTGTATTGAATACAGTAAACCATTTTCTTTTCATCTGCAGCAAAAAGTCACTTTATTTAATTTTTTTTTATTTTTCATAAATTATTCACGATTTTTTTCGCCAATTTTTTTTCAGATTTTTTTCAAATAGCGTCTTTTTCTCTCTAACAGACCTTTTTTATTATTATTCATAGGACCTTTATATTTAATTTTCAGGGATTTTCGTAAAGAAGTTTTTTTGCAAACAGCTTTTAAAAATTGCAGTCGTTTGTTTTTCGTTCTTCTTTACCCCGTTCGTCAGCTTGTAAGCTTTTTCTGGCGGCTGGTCGACACTCTGTTCAGCGGATTGTTGGCTTTTTTCAGATGCGTTCGGCGGTTTTGCGATGGATCGTCAGGTTCGTTCCCGAAGTGCAGGTACCAAAAGAGCACCGAAATGCTGGTGGAATTTCGATGCTCTTTGAATAACCCTGTTAGTTTTCAATGTTAGGATCTAGAACTAAGGTTTCACATTCTTTTGGTGATCAGCATATGTAAACATCTATCAAGTTATCTGTTTACCTAAGTTTTATAAATACACCTTAATGCTGGTTCAAAAAAGTTACTGGTGTCATACACCTCCACCCCATCCTGTGGAATAACATGGCACCGGACACCCCCAAGTCCTATGGACTTCAGAAGGTGGTACGCGCGGTGGTGCATTAGCATTACGGGGCAGGCTGCTGAATCCGCGTTTGCCAAATAATATGGCACTAAAACGGCAATACTAAGGAGAAACCTCCAGGTGCAGGCTTTCCACCTTAGCGACTTAGGAGTCCTCGTTTGCAACCATGTATTCAGGTGGTCACCATCATGGCACACAATAGACCACAGCAGATGCAGCATACATTACGTACTGGCACACCAACGTCATTCTATCAGTGTTTATTACGCAAAGTGCCGCTGCTGCTACTATGTAATGACACACCTGTGACTCCATCACGGCTTGGTGTCAAGGTGATGCACTGATGCAGAGGACCAAAAGAATGATACCCTGGATTCCTGCATCCCCATTGGACACCAGTATAGGAAGATCTACAGTCATTCAAAATCCCCCACAGTCACCTCTGCCCAGGCTCAGAATGGGACAAAAAATATGCCCGGGCATTTTAAATTAGACTTGTGCACCGTTTTTTTTTTTTCGTTTCGAATCGGTTCGGTTCGTTCGGATTTTTAAAATTTTCGTCTCGGCTCGTTTCGGCGGATTTCTCTTTCGGTTTGGTTCGTTTCGGCTCGTTTTTCGTATCGACTTTTTTTTCGGAATATCGGTCATTTTCGTGTTTTCGGGTCTGCTCGCTTTTTGTATCGGCTTTTTGTTCATGATTTCGGAATTTTTCGTGTTTTTCGGAACGTCTGTTCTCCTCATTTCAAAGTGTCTATTCGTGTTGACGTAAACTAAAACTAATGGTTTATAATATAATAATAGTACTTTATAATTATATAATTAATTATTTGTTGGTTTGTTTTTCGGATCCGATAATTCTGTCGATACGATAATTCCGCCGATACGATAATTCCGCCGATACGATAATTCCGCCGATACGATAATTCTGCCGATACGATAATTCTGTCGATTGATTCTATCGTTTTGTTTTTTTTATTAAATAAAGATCCTTTTTTCCCCTATGAATATGCATTTCACAAATTTATTTATTCATATTAAAATGGTATGAAAGGAACAAAAAAAATGAACAAAACGATTTAAAAAACGCAAAACTGACCCAACCCAAATTGTCTGACTTTAAAAATAAAAACCAGAACAAAAGGTTTTAGAAAGGAAAAATAGTTGATCAAAATGATCTGAAACGAAAAAAAACAAGTAAAATGATTTAAAACAGCCAAAAAAAAAATTAACCCTTTCGCTGCTGTGTGCTGTCTGGCATGCTGCTGAGCTAATTTTTAACGGTTTCGCTCATCATGTTTAAACGCGTTTTGAAGCCTTATTTTATTATATGACCCAGACATGTTATATATCGTTCTTTCCGGCTAACTCAGCAGATTCATAATATATCATTATTATATGAATATATGTATGCGTCATGTCCTGTCTGTATATTATAACAAAAAATTCAATAAAATTAGAATTTTCAATGTTTTACAAGGTGTAAAGTGTTTTTTTTCACATTTTAACATGCGAGCGTTTGCGGTTATATTTTATACGAGTTGCGCTTGTTAAAAAAATTAACACATTCATCTACATACATCAAATATCACAATTTTCACGAATACGTAAAATCACAAAGAAGAGCTATGGCAAAAATGCACGTATGAGTCCTGAAAACGCAAAGCTATACACATTGCATGAAAAAAGGACTAGATCAATCAACGTATTTCTGTGCACATTAGCACATGCAAGCACATTATTATACAGGATTTATATAGCGCCAACAGTTTGTGCAGCGCTTTACAATATAACATAACACTTACGTTTGGCTATGACACACCGGATGTGCCTCAATTGCTCCTCCTCACGCATCTTAAGGTCAGACCAGCGCTTCCGCAGCTGGTCGTTACTTCGGTCCTTATCAAACATTTCCAGGAGGGTGGTGCAAGGATACGGTCCTTGCGGACATTGTTCTTCCTGCCGTAAGGGCCCTTACGGCAGTCATAGTCACGCTTCTCGAAGATGCGAACCAGCTCCACCATCTCCTCAAATGCCATGTTGCTGGCCCACTTCTTCCTGGGTGTCTCTGGGGTGGAAGGTGATAAAAAGTCCGAATAGGACTCTCTTTGAGTTTGAGCCATGATGGGATGTTTTTTTTTTTTGGTCTGTCCAAAAAATTCTCAAACTCTACAATAGCTCCGTAAAGTTTACGACAGGCCGTAATGGAGACGGACATACGCGCGTATCCCATCATGGATATATCCCATCATGCGCGAACCGCGGACGTAAATGATCCGACTACGACAGAATTATCGTCGTATACTTTATATTGCGCTTGTCTCCCTCTGTTGGCCAAACCCGAGCAATACAGCAACAGAGTTTTTAAACAGCGCTACACATGCAATAGTCATCAAACACATAATACATTAAATCATAATTTTAAATCAGGGGGGGGGGAGCTGAACACCGGAGCGTGCGGTCGCACTTTGAGGAGCTCCCTGACTTTTCTGTTTTTTTGCGGTGTATTTTGCGACCCACCATCGGCTGTGGTACCTTTTATGGTGGAGACAACGCCTGCTGACCTACTGCCCCACACCCGTACTCATCAGCTGCACATTGAGTACTAATCGGGTTGTTTGACATTCTACGGCCTACTCTGCGGCCTACTGCTGGCGGGCATTTTGGATCCTGTTCCCCGTGACGCCCTGCTGATTTTCTCACTGGCACCTCCTTGCTTCCTCGCTGACAGTCTGGGCTAGTATGGAGGGCCCCCATCTGCTGCCCGCCGTGGGAGTGGTGGTGCTGGGAGCTGCTGGCATATGTGGCAGTCAGCGCCGGGATGACTCGCCCCCCCACCCTTCCCTGCTGCTGACTCACGCCGATTGACCAGGGGAGACCTGGCTGACCTGATTTCGCCGAGTTTCGTGAGGCGTGGAGCACCTCCCTTCGGGAGGCTGGATGGCAGAGTGGCACAGCACTGCTGGTCCTACTGCCTGTGTGTGGGCACCCGACAAACCGGGAGGGTTTACCCCTCATTCGTCTGCACCCGCTGTTGTGGCATCCTTGTTTCCCCTGACTGCCTTACCTGTGCCTGAGCTCGGTGCCCAGCCTGTCCATGCCTCGACGGGCCCTCCTAATTTCCTGTCCTCTCTGATGACATTGGTGCTGCGAGATGGAGGTGGACTCATCCCGACGAGGATCTCTACTTCCTTCGGGTGGTATCTGGCACTGGAGATGTCTACTCCTGTGTTGGCCGTGGCGGGGGCGCTGATGGGATCCGTCCGGCCTATTCCTGCGGAGGAGCTGAGGGAGCCTGAAGACCAGGTCCTGGATGCTACGTCATGGAATGCTCCCTGTGGCCTGCTTATTTTGGGGGCAACCAGCCTCCCCTGTGACACTCTGCCGGTACAGACCCGACCTCATTCTTGGATGAGGGGGCAGCCTTTGCTGCTTGTCAATGCTGGACACTGGCTGACGATCCCTTGACTGTTTTTAGAACACCCCGCTTCCCTGGCTGATACCCCCTTGGGAGTGATTTGCACCCTCCCCTCATTTTATCAGACTCTTGCTTATTTTTTGCTGACTTATGTCTTGTTTTTTTCCTGTTTTTCAGAGACACTTTTTGAGGACACCCCTCCCCCTTTAGACACTCTTTTACAGTCCTTGTTTTACAGAGAGGTGGTTATGTGTCGGTTCTGTGTTTGCACCTGCTTCCCCTTTTTTTTTGTGGGACATTGGGTAGGTCTGGGCGAGCCATTTGAGTGGGTACCATGGCTCTGACCGCTTCTTCTGGCCCCATATCACCCAGCCATGTGGCCTCTCCCATGGCCTCCAATTCCCTGCGGGTTTTCTGGAGCCGGGGCCGGGGATCCTTGCTGGTTCACACTCACATAGATCTCAGGGTTTCCGCTGGCAGGCAGGCTGGCAGGGCCCTAATATCTCTAAGTGCCTCACTTGGAAGGCTTGCACTTAGAAGGCTTCACAAGCTCTATATAGAATGCTTCGAGAGCTTTTTGCCAACATTTGTGTTCTAGCATCTCCACCAAATGCAAATCACCTATTTGAAAAATATAAACAACAACTCATTGAAGACTTATCAAGACACCCTGGCCACACACCAGACTGCCAAACATGTCTCAATAATGCTCTATTAGACATTCAAGACATTTTAATTGTTAAACCAAAATCCTGACATTTTTTCCTGTTAACAACTCCAACCAACTATTCAACCACCAAAACACCAGACATCTATCATGTACTTTTTAAAAGTCACATAGGAGTACAAATGCAGGCGGCTTTAAATGATCTACAAAGAGAAACTTTTGAAGACATTATTTCTGCTACCCAAAACGATACATTAACCCAAAGGTGTTATTTTCTCGATGGTCCTGGAGGTAGTGGTAAAACATACCTATACCAAACTTTATTGCACACATTTAGAGGTAAAAATTAGGTAGCATTAGCAGTTGCTTCTACTGGAATTGCTGCTAATTTACTAGAGGGTGGACGCACATATCACTCACAATTTAAACTGCCAGTTCCTTTGTTGGACACTTCAACATCTTCCATGAGGAAAAACTCTAATGATGCCACAATCCTTAGAAAAACAAAGATTATAATTTGGGATGAATTAACCATGGCTCCAAATGATGCTCTCAGATGCGTTGACAAACTACTGCAAGAGCTCATGAAAAACAACAAACCTTTTGGCGGTAAAACAATTATCCTTGGAGGCGATTTTCGACAAACTCCACCTGTTGTGGCACATGGCAGTCGATCAGCTATCGTTGAATCCAGCATTAACTCAAATCTACTGTGGGATACATTTAAGATCATAAAGCTAAAAAGAAATGTAAGATCTGTGGATCCAGAGTTTAGCTCTTGGCTAATAAAACTCACAAACGAACATGGCTTCCATCAAGATATTTTCCAGATACCATCCAAAATGTTCTGCAAAGACTCCATTGTCAAGGAAATTTATGGTGATCATTTACAACCTGACGATATTTCAACGTTTGAGAAAACTGCAATTTTATGCCCCAAAAACTGTGATGTGGACTAGGGATGAGCTGTTCGGTTCTATCTGTTCGGAGTTCGCATCGAACATCGGCGTTCGCGACTCTAATCTAGATAACACAGTTAAATCAGAGTTCTGCATATCTCCAATTTTTATAACAGAGTTGAATCAGAGTTCTGTATATCTTTAATCTATATATCACTCACCATGTCAGAAAGACCAAAAAGGACAGGCAGACGCTCCCAGACACAGATAAGAGTGCAAGCAGCCTCTGTGTCGGGAGGCTGTGCTTCTGGTCATCGTGGATGTGGTGCATCCTCTGCAGGGGCACGCTTGTCCTTTCTAACTGGTGCTGGCCGTCTTAAGCAGCAGCAACATACAGAGGATTTGGTGGATTGGCTAACCAGGCCATCCTCATCCTCCGAGTCCTCTGCCAGCCAGGCTTGTAGTGCTTTACAGTCCACCTCAGCTGCCAAATCATCTAATGCAGCCTCCATGTCCACAGCTACTCCTGCCGTAGCCTCACCAACATACACGGAGGAGTCAGCTGAATTGTTTGACTACAATGACAGTGACATGCTGCTTGAGGATGCGCAGCAAGTACAGTGCTCTGATTCAATCTCTGAGGTTGAGGAAGGGAGTATAATCAACCTAGAGGAAGGGGATGCCAGTGACACACAAATAACTGGCACTCATGTTCCCCCAGCAGCTGCAGCATATTGCGAGGTTGACTCCATTGACGAGGAGATAGGGGGTGATGACAATGATGATGAGGTCACTGACTCCACCTGGGTGCCTGATCGAACAGAGGAGTCAAGTGAGGAGGAGGAGGAGGCACAACAAACACGAGGCACAACGTCCTCTATGACCAACCGTAGCCAGTCCAAGGCATCAGAAGTCACAGCTGCTCAGGTGCAGAGCGCTGTTGTCTCAAAGCACATCTACAGTCTTCTGTCTGGGAGTTCTTAAAGAAATGTGCAGCAGACCACACCGTTGCTATTTGTAATCTATGTCATATGAGGATCAAGCGTGGGAAAGACATCCTACGCTTGGGTACCACGTGCTTGAGGTGACATATGACCACCTGCCACGCATCCCGTTGGCACAACACTTTGCATAGGTCCTCCTCCTCCTCATCTGTCTCTACCCCCACTACATGTCCTGCTATGTCATTGCCTACACTACAACCTCCACTGACAGGGATGATGCTACAGTAATGGGTGTACCAGACCCTTCCTCAGAATGTGAAAGCATCCCATCAACTGAAGATTTACACAGTCAGATTATGTTGCCCCAGCTGCTGCAGCGTAAGAAAAAATATAGTCCCAACCATCCCCAAGCACAGCGTCTAAATGCCAGCTTAGCAAAATTACTCGCATTATAGCTGCTGCCTTTCCAGCTGGTGGACTGTGCTTCCTTCTGTGAATTTGCTGAATGTGCTGTACCACAGTGGCAGGTTCCAAAATGCCATTTCTTTTCACGGAAGGCCATTCCAGCACTATACCAGCACATGGAACACAATGTTATGGAGTCATTGGGAAAGACAGTCAGCAGCAAGGTGCACATTACTTTAGACACGTGGTCCAGCAAGCATGGACAGGGCCGTTACATTTCCTTCATGTCACACTGGGTAACTCTGATTGCAGCTGGGAGGGATCCAAGACGGGGCTCTGTGCTGGAGCTTGTTCATCCACCACGCCTCCAGAAAGCTGCTTGTATTAGGTCTGTCTGCTCCACCACCTCTTCCTCCTCCTTCTCTGTCTCTGGCGAAGTGGCAGTTAAAGTGACGCGTGGCAGGGGCTACGCAATTGCTCAAGCAAAAAGATGCCATACTGTGCTTGAGCTGGTTTGTTTAGGGGACAGGAGCCACACCGGGCCAGAAATTCTGTCAGCTCTGCAGGGGAAGGTGCAGAGATGGTTAACACCATGCCAGCTTAAGCTGGGAATGGTAGTCTGTGATAATGGCAGCAACCTTCTCTCCGCCCTACGCCTGGGTAAGTTGACGCATGTACCATGCCTAGCACACGTCCTAAATCTGGTGGTACAGTGTTTCCTAACCAGGTACCCAGGGCTGGCAGAGCTTCTCAGCCAGGCCAGAAAAGTCTGCAGCCACTTCAGATGGTCATTCCCAGCTATTGTTCGCCTGGCAGAAATTCAAAGACAATTCCACCTTCCCACAAACCGTCTGATCTGTGACATGCCCACCAGGTGGAACTTGACATTAGCAATGCTGAAGCGTCTGCACAAGCAGCAGAGGGCCATCAATGAGTATCTGTGTGAGTATGGCACAAGGACAGGTTAAGGTCAACTTGTTCCCCCCCCCGCAGTGGCTGATGATCAAGGATGTATACACTGTTCTGTCACCATTTGAGGAGGCAATGAGGATGGCGAGCAGGGACAGTGCATGCATCAGTGACACAATTCCTTTAGCGCACTATGCAGGGAATTATAGATGTGGCACTAGAGGCAGAGCAGCGGGAGGAAGAGGAGGCCTTCCCTAGCTCTCAAGGCCCCAGTCTTTACGCAGACAGCATTCCAGCGGGTTCTCAGATCAGACACGAGGAGGATGAGGAGGAATATTTAAGTAGTGGGGGCATTGAAGGTGGGGATTCCTCAAGGGAGGGTTTTGTGTGCCCAGAAACCCAAGGACGAGTGATAAAATTGGTATCTTAAGCAAACAAAAACAAACTCCCTATAATAATTACCATTTATGAAATTTAAATAAACCTTTTTCAATGTTTCTTCTCATATATCAAAGTTGATCACGGGCGCGGCGCTGCACCATGGCGAGAGACAACAAAATCGGCCACAAAGCAAAGTAGCGTCAGTCCTGTCTAAAATATCCTTCCTTAGACAGACTTTTTATTAGATTTCAAAGAACTTATAGCCAATCAGCATACAGATACATTTCTACGTCAGAGTTTAACCAACAGTGAGACAAAAATTACGACATTTGATTCAGAGACGGCTTTTCTCTAGCTTACACTGTTCACACACCCTTTCCTGCACACAAAGGAAATGGCTAAATTCCACAGGCTAACATCCTATGCAAGTAAAAGACTTGCAGGGTTTGACACTTATAATGGGGGGGGGTGGATTTCACACTACCTATCATATTAAAATACCTTTCAACTAGTACATGGCTGGGAGGAGGAAGTGCATGATGGGGTCATCCTCATTGACCAGGAAGACTCGGAAGCTAATGCCACCTCCGACCTATGCTGCATGGGCTCCCTTATTCTGCAAAGCCTGCTAAAGGACCCCAGGATTCGTGCTATCAAGGAGAGGGATCATTACTGGTTGGCAAGCCTTCTTGATCCACGATACAAGGGTAAAGTTCCAGAGCTCATCTTGCCCGCACAAAGGGAGGACAGGATGAAACAACTTGAGGATGCTGTAAAGCGACACTTTTGTAACACCTTTTCAGGCGCTGGTAGGTTACCAAGTGATGACACAGGTGCTTCTGAGGCTGTGGATGATCAGAGGAAGATCAGTGAAGGCCAGGGCCACTTGGCTGATGCCTATTTAAAAAAAAATTGTCCACGACCACCAGGGACGTCAAATGTAGGCACCCATTGCCAGCGTCTTCACCATATGGTGCAGGACTACCTAGGGGCAAGGGCAGACCTGGATACCTTTACAGCAGATGATCCACTGGCTTACTGGGTGTTGAGATTGGATCACTGGCCAGAACTTAGCCAATATGCTATGCAGCTACTAGGTTGCGTGCTTTCTGAAAGGACGTTCAGTGCCGCTGGAGGTTTTGTCACAGACAAAAGAGTGCGTCTGTCTACCGACTCTGTAGACCGGCTGACATTTATAAAAATGAATCAGTCCTGGATCAGCAGTTATCAATCCCTTGATGCTGACGCAACGGAATAGATCTGGGATCTCTTGTGAATTCCCTAAACATCCACCACTGCACTCTTCACAATACCACAAAGGGGTTACTTACGGTGTGAAGGCACTTGCTGCCATCAAAGGCACAATATTTGGGTGCAATGTCACTGACGCCTATACCAGATTCATATCATTTTAATATTGGACCGCAGGGTCCACCACTGCACTCTTCCACAATACCACAGAGGGGTTACGGTGTGACGGCACTGTTGCTGACAATAAAAGGCCCAATTTTAAAGCACCTATTGTTACTTTCATCCAAAGCCTGCATAACTTTCACCATAATTTAGCCAAATAAATCACTAAACTTGTTCTGCGTGTCCTAAAAGGTCTCCTCTTTTAATACAGACTGCCGCCCCAAGCATTTGTTTATGATTAGGTTAAAGGAAAACCGTTTACCGTCATTTGAAACGTCATTATTTTGTTTTAAATGTTTCTATACATTCTACAAATCCGCCACTTCACGGGCAGGTTATGGGGACCTCCTGGGCACGATATTTGAAGTTTTTTTTCAGTTTTATTCTTAACCTTTATTTCATGGAAAACTCACTTTTCCTTTAACCCTTTCGCTGCTGCCTACATGTGGGAGACGTCCTCGGATGTGCACGCAGCATGCTGAGGACGTCCCCTACACGTCACAGACGTTTGGCTGCCCTGCGGGAAATCCGAGTGCTCCGGGAGAAGTCCCGCGGTGGTCTGATTTACCAGACACCAGGCCTCTCTATGGGGCCCCTCCCGGCGCACTGACGTCATCGTGACGATGTCATTAAGTAGGCGCCCGCCGGTGGGGAGGGGGGGGAGGTCATTCTGACCTCTCTGCCTCCTCATCCATGAGGTTCACAGGCACCGGAGAGGCATCGCTGGAACGGTCATAGTCTGACCGTTCCAGCGCTGCCCCTCATGAAGGTGTAGCCCCCCCACACAAAAAATAATAAAAATGCACCAAACACCACACAGTGGGGGTCTCTAGTGGCAGTTTTAGAAATCAAAACTGCCTAGAGACCCCCAACCCCCCCTTTAATAAATATGAACTCCCCAAATAATATTTTATTACTAGGTGATCACTGCAGTAGCAAAGATCACTTACTTGTAATAAATGACACTTCGCTGGATGAAGGGGGGTTCCTTTGAACCCCTCTACCTCCTCATCCATAAGGGGTACAGACACCAGAGAGGCATCGCTGGAATGGTCATAGTCTGTTTGTTCCAACGGTGCCCCTCATGAAGTTGTAGTCCCCCCCACACAAAAAAAAGTAAAAATGCACCACACACCATACAGGGGGGGTCTCTAGTGGCAGTTTTAGAAATCTAAACTGCCTAGAGACCCCCAACCCCCCCCATTTAATAAATAAGAACCCCCTATAATATTTTATTAATTTTTTTATTACAGATAGGTGATCATTGTAGAAACCATGATTACCTACATGTAATAATGACATGTTGCCAACCCCAACATGGCCACTAAGGATACAAATGTAACCCTTCAGTGAACCCGTATCCTAGCGATGGGCTTCTAACCAATCACGAGGGACGAATTTTTTAAAAATCATAAGGAATTACAATTGTATCCTCAGTCTGCATGCAGATCGCCTGGTGATAGTGTCGCAGATATTCTGTCTACATTTTATCAAGGTGAATTATAAAAGAACACACTTACACGTACATATATACACACACTTGCACGTACATATATACATACACGCACATATATATATGTATAAAATCTATATACAGTCAGGTCCAGAAATATTGGGACATCAACACAATTCTAACATCTTTGGCTCTATACACCACCACAATGGAGTTGGGATGAAACAAACACAATGTGCTTTAACTGCAGACTGTCAGCTTTAATTTGAGGGTATGTACATCAAACTCAGGTGAACGGTGTAGGACTTACAGCAGTTTGCAGATGTGCCTCCCACTTGTTAAGGGACCAAAGGTAATGGGACAATTGGCTTCTCAGCTGTTCCATGGCCAGGTGTGTGATATTCCCTCATTACCCCAATTACAATGTGCAGATAAAAGTCCCAGAGTTAATTTCAAGTGTGCTATTTGCATTTGGAATCTGTTGCTGTCAACTCTCAAGATGAGATCCAAAGAGGTGTCACTATCAGTAAGGCAAGCCATCATTAGGCTGAAGAAACAAAACAAACCCATCAGAGAGATAGCAAGAACATTAGGCGTGGCCAAAACAACTGTTTGGAACATTCTCAAAAGAAGGAACGCACCGGTGAGCTCAGCAACGCCAAAATACCCGGGAGACCACGGAAAACAACTGTGGTGGATGACCAAAAAATTCTTTCCCTAGTGAAGAAAACACCCTTCACAACAGTTGGCCAGATCAAGAACACTCTCCAGGAGGTTGGTGTATGTGTGTCAAAGTCAACAATCAAGAGAAGACTTCACCAGAGTGAATACAGAGGGTTCACCACAAGATGTAAACCATTGGTGAGCCTCAAAAACAGGAAGGCCGGATTAGAGTTTGCCAAACAACACCTAACAAAGCCTTCACAGTTCTGGAACAAGATCCTATGGACAGATGAGACCAAGATCAACTTGTACCAGAGTGATGGGAAGAGAAGAGTATGGAGAAGGAAAGGAACTGCTCGTGATCCTAAGCATACCACCCAGTGGCGTAGCGTGGGTTGTCAGCGCCCGGGGCCAGCAAAGAATTGTGCGCCCCCCCAACCTGTGGACGTTATCGATATTGCCCCAGCTCACACATGGATTTGCCCCCCAGCTCACACATGGATTTGCCCCCAGCTCATGAATTTGCCCCCAGCTCTCACATGGATTTGCCCCCAGCTCATGGATTTGCCCCCAGCTCATGGATTTGCCCCCCAGCTCATGGATTTGCCCCAAGCTCATGGATTGCCCCCCAGCTCACTCATGGATTTGCCCCAGCTCACGGGGATTTGCCCCCAGCTCATAGATTTGCCTCAGCTCTCACATGGATTTGCCTCAGCTCTCACATGGATTTGCCTCAGCTCTCACATGGATTTGCCTCAGCTCTCACATGGATTGCCCCCCAGCTCACTCATGGATTTGCCCCCATCTCATGGATTTGCCCCCAGCTCACTCATGGATTTGTCCCCATCTCATGGATTTGCCCCCCAGCTCACTCATGGATTTGCCCCCCAGCTCATGGATTTGCCCCAAGCTCACTCATGGATTTGCCCCCCAGCTCACTCATGGATTTGCCCCCCAGCTCATGGATTTGCCCCAAGCTCACTCATGGATTTGCCCCCAGCTCACTCATGGATTTGCCCCAGCTCACACATGGATTTGCCCCCATCTCATGGATTTGCCCCAGCTCATAGATTTGCCCCCATCTCATGGATTTGCCCCCAGCTCACTCATGGATTTGCCCCCCAGCTCACTCATGGATTTGCCCCCCAGCTCACTCATGGATTTGCCCCCCAGCTCACTCATGGATTTGCCCCCCAGCTCACTCATGGATTTGCCCCCAGCTCATGGATTTGCCCCCAGCCCTTACCTGGATATTGCCCCAGGCCCCAGCTCCGGCGGGGGTTGAGGGGACCGGGACGCAGATGCCGGGCAGCGCGGGAGCGCCTGCCCGGTCTTTAACAGTCCGTCCTGTTAGGTGATGCCGCCCAGCCGGTCACGTGGTCCGGCCAATCAGGTGGTACAGAGACTCCGTACCACCTGATTAGCCGGACCACGTGACCGGCTGCTCACGCCACGCAGCCGCATCACCTAACAGGACGGACTGTTAAAGACCGGGCAGGCGCTCCCGCGCTGCCCGGCATCTGCGTCCCCTCAACCCCCGGGCCAGTTTTAGGGGCGCAAATGCGCCCCTAACAAAACTGCGCCCGGGGCCACGGCCCCCCCAGCCCCCCCCACGCTACGCCACTGATACCACCTCATCAGTGAAGCATGGTGGTGGTAGTGTCATGGCGTGGGCATGTATGGCTGCCAATGGAACTGTTTCTCTTGTATTTAGTGATGATGTGACTGCTGACAAAAGCAGCAGGATGAATTCTGAAGTGTTTCGGGCAATATTATCTGCTCACATTCAGCCAAATGCTGCAGAACTCATTGGACGGTGTTTCAAAGTGCAGATGGTGTAACGGTAGCTGTATCGCTTTACCCAAGAGTAATGGTGTTGGGATCCTTGAGGGCAGAAGTATCTGCTTGAAAAATACAAAAAGGTTTAAAACCACAGACTGTAACAAGGAGACACAAAGGTTAACTGAATTGCCTCTAGGCTCTGAAGATTTCAAGACCAACAGGTTACCTAGGACACGCTCAGAAACAACAGACATGGAACAACAATCCGTGAAGTGTTCAAGGTGCAGGGCAGTCAAATTCAGAAACCAATTGTTTTGGTACAAACAAGTACTAACTGAATTGTCTCTAGGCTCTGTAGGTTTCAAGACCAACAGATTTCCTAGGACACACTCAGAAACAGCAGACGTGGAACAGCAAACCGTGAAATATTCAAGATGCAGGGCAGTCAGATGCATAAATACACAATAGAGAGAGAGAAGTCAAAAGCCAAGCCGGGTCAATAAACAGGAACAGGAATCTCATACAAAGCCGGGTCGTCAACAGTAATATCAAATATATAATCAGGAAATAGCGGTGCGTGAATAACTCCACAACAGGGCAATGAGGCCATAGCCCTGTTTTATAGTCTGTGGCTCCTGGTAATTACACCTGACCCCGCCCCCTCAGATGCCGATCTGCCAGCAGAAGGTGCTGGCAACTGACCAGCCAGTGGTCCCCCTTCTTGCCCAGACCCCCCAGGGGGCGCAGCGGTGGCTGAGGACGTAACAGATGGACAATGACCCAAAGCATACTACAAAAGCAACCAAAGAGTTTTTGAAGGGACAGAAGTGGAATGTTATGCAATGGCCAAGTCAATCGCCTGACCTGAATCCCATTGAGCATGCATTTCACTTGCTTAAGACACAACTGAAGGGAAAATGCCCCAAGAACAAGCAGGAACTGAAGACAGTTGCAGTAGAGGCCCGGCAGAGCATCACCAGGGATGAAACCCAGCGTCTGGTGATGTCTATGCGTTCCAGACTTCAGGCTGTGAATGACTGCAAAGGATTTGCAACCAAGTATTAAGAAGGGAAAGTTTGATTTATGATTATTATTCTGTCCCATTACTTTTGGTCCCTTAACAAGTGGGAGGCACATCTGCAAACTGCTGTAAGTCCTACACCGTTCACCTGAGTTGGATGTACATATCCTCAAATTAAAGCTGACCGTCTGCAGTTAAACCCCATTGTGTTTGTTTCATTCCAACTCCATTGTGGTGGTGTATAGAGCCAAAGATGTTAGAATTGTGTCGATGTCCCAATATTTCTGGACCTGACTGTATATATATATATATATATAATGACACACACACAAATTTACACACTCTGACGGCATAATATTCTTTTTGAGAATAAGTTTATTTTTCAAAAATAAATTATGGCCAAGCGATTCAGCGCTGAGGAAGCAGCTGATCTCCTTATGAGGTCAGACTCTGATTCCAGCGCTGATGATGAATCTTTTGAAGAATCTGGCAGCGATTTCATCGTTGGACCATTGTCACTTCGTGACAGCTCCAGTGATGAAGAGGAACAGTGTAGTGCGCACATCGTCGCCGCACGGCGTTCCCACATAACTCAAGTGGCAGTGCAACTTCTGCAGTTGCACTGCCTGATCCTGCACTGGCCCAGCGACCCACTGCAGGATCGTCTGGCACACAGGCTGTAGCGAGGCCTGAACCAGGATCTGATTGGACCTCCCCTAATATGGTCCAGCCAGAAGTGCCGAAATTTTCTGGCAATCCTGGCATCCTGGTGGACACCGCTAATTTTGATCCCATTGACTATTATCAGCTGTTTATGGACGATGGGTTCTTGGAATCTATTGTTCAGCAGACCAATCTGTATGCTGAACAAAATATTCAGGGTCTAAGGGCAGAATTGGGGCCCCATGCCAGGGCTCGCCAATGGACCCCGACCAGTTTACCAGAGATGACGAAGTTCTGGGGCCTCACTCTGCAGATGGGGATTGTGCAAAAACCCAGCATATTCTCATACTGGTCGAAAGATAGTATCCAGGCCACCCCTATCTTCCCTGCTACTATGAGCAGGGACCGATATTTATTGCTCCTGCGGTATTTGCATTATAACGATAATGCAAATGCTTTGCCCTGTGACCACCCAGATCACGATCGACTGTATAAGTTGCGGCCTGTCCTTGACCATTTTATGGCAAGATTTGAGGAGTGTTACACTCCGGGCCAAAACCTGTCAGTTGATGAGTCCTTGCTTCTTTTCAAGGGACGTATTGCTTTCAAGCAGTACATCCCTTCAAAGAGATCTCGCTATGGCATAAAGCTTTATAAGCTGTGCGAGATCTTCTGTGGATACACATACCGCTTTCGTGTATACACTGGAAAGGACTCCCAACTGGCTCCCCTGGATTGCCCCCCCTCTTTTTCTGCCAGTGAGAAAATAGTGTGGGAACTATTGCACCCTCTATTTGGTAAAGGCTATCATGTTTACACAGATAACATTTACACTGGCGTGCTGCTGTACAAATTTTTGTACAGCAATGGCACTGGAGCCTGTGGCACAATTCGTGTCAACAGGAAAGGCTTTCCTAAACATTTGTTCAGAAAGCAAAAGAGGGGAGAGACGTCAGCCCTGAGATGCGCTGAATTGCTAGCTGTGAAATTCACAGATAAAAAGGACGTGCATATGCTGTCATCAATACATGATGAACGCACATCCGGAATTCGCGTTAGGGGGAGTGATGCCCAGATCTTAAAACCGCTGTGTGTTCAAGATTACAATCGTTACATGGGAGGGGTAGACAGGTCTGACCAACTGCTTGTACCCTATGCGTTTGCTTGCAAGAGCTACGCATGGTATAAGAAACTGGTCACCTACCTTATACAGATGTCAATGCTTAATGCATTTATTCTGTATAAGGCTACCCATGCCCCACGGATAACATTACTGAAATTTCACGAATCTGTTATCCAGAGCCTGCTCTGCCCGCCTGAGAATGTACCCATTGGCCATGAAGGAGATGAAATGGAAAGTTTATGCAGTCGTCACTTTGCCGACTTCCTTCCTCCAACGGAGAAAAAGGCTTCCCCATGTAAACGGTGTCAGGTTTGCTCACGCCAAGGGCGTCGCAAAGAAACCCGATATTACTGCCCCAACTGTCCATCCAACCCTGGGCTTTGTATGCCCACATGTTTTAAGATATACCATACAGAGCTAGAGTACTAGCTGCATGCTTGGTAAATCTGGGAATAACACTGCTATATCAGTCTTGATCCCCTAAATTTATCAAAAACTACCCACCCGCTTCGCTACCCACCCCCAGTTATAATGTAATGAACCCCACATAAGTGTTCCCCATCCCAGCACAGTCACACAACCTATCCTTGGTTATAATGTATTGAACCCCACATAGTATAAAATAGGATGCCCCATCCGCAACAATCTGATGTCCTCCGTACATCAGATGTAGACAGAAGCATCTGAGGACAAATATGAATGGTGCTTGCATCAATTTCCATGTCTCCTTCCTTTTCTTTGCCCCCTTAACTTCACCCACTCCCCTTACCCCTCTTGTTTCATGAAAGGTGAGTGAAACAGCTATGAAAGGTGTGTGAATTTGGGGGTGGTGTTCCTATTCCGCCCCCTCTAATCCTCATTGTGTTTCCCTTTTGTAACTTTCTCTTCTCCCGTCCGTGTTTCTGCACTTTTCCCTTCTTTGCCCCCCCTTAATGTCACCCACGCCTCTTTGACTAACTTCTTGCATGAAAGGTGTGTGATTCAGTGAGTGAAACAGATGTGAAAGGTGTGTGAATGGTCAGTAACCTGGTTGGGGCCTTGACGTGGCGTTACTGCTCACATGGATGCCCCATGTGCCAATCCAACTGTTTTGAGTGAATGAAAAATGTGTGGCGGGCATGTTGTGTGTTTGTGCAACCCTTTTTAGTTACTACACCATTCTTGATACACTACATAATTGTTGGCGAAGCACAAATTCAGGGGGGAAATTTTGTGAGTGATTTGGTGTTTTTTGTGGTTTTTTTGAAGTAGGCATACCTGCAATTAAATGGCTCTAGCCCAAAAGGGAACTAAAATAGACCACATAAAGTATATGTCAGGTGAAACTAGACACCCAGATGAAACAAACTAGGTGTTACTTCAAATTCTATCATAAAAATTGAGCGCGCAACAACTTGTGGAATTTGGAATTCTGCTGAAAAAACTATTTTTTTTTTTTATTTCCATCCCTTCAGACACGCTAAAATCTTTGCAAAATATGCCATTCTCTAGCTCAATGCAAAGCCCCAACCCTTCTGATAAAAATGAGACCCAGTGTTCGTGGACAGGGTCCCCCTCGATGGACCACAAGGCGCTAATTTGCACCTTGCGCATACTACATTTAGAGATGCATTTTTCGCCATTATTTGAAAAAGGCATACCTGCAATTAAATGGCTCTAGCCCAAAAGGGAATTAAAATAGACCACATAAAGTATATATCAGGTGAAACTAGACACCCAGATGAATCAAACGAGGGGTTACTTAAAATTCTATCATAAAAATTGAGAGTGCAACAATTTTGTCATTCTGGTGAAAAAAAAAAAAACATTTCCACAAGTTGTTGCATTCTCAATTTTTATGATAGAATTTGATATAACCCCTCGTTTGATTCATCTGGGTGTCTAGTTTCACCTGATATATACTTTATGTGGTCTATTTTAATTCCCTTGTGGGCTAGAGCCATTTAATTGCAGGTATGCCTTTTTTCAATTAATGGCCAAAAATGCATCTCTAAACGTAGTATGCGCAAGGTGCATATTAGCGCCTCCAATACCGCCTAAACTCTATCTGCACAATCAAATTGGAACTATTATTTAATAGGAGGGATATATTTATATGGTTCACAAAAAAATACTCCAAAAAATAATATGAAAGTATGCAATTGAATTCTTGACCAATAGTAAATTTTTTTTTTAATATCATGTTTTTTGAATAACGTTATGAATAGCAAAATAAATAAAAAAATGTGTCATAAATGCCTCTTTTTTTGCGGAATTTTGTCTAGTTATAGAAAATATATGGCTTTTCCATTTCATTTTGTTTAGATATACTAATTTTATGCATTACATACAATGAGTCATGAAATTTTTAGATTTTTAGAAAACTGCATATTTTTGTACAAACACACCATGAAATAGTCTCCATTACACCTTTTTAAAGGTGCTTAATGTACCAACATATAACCACAAAGATTCTCGTCATAAAGTGTAAATAGAAAAAAATATGCAGTATTGTTTGTTAGAATTTTAACAAAATTTTATATTTTTCCACACTTTTTTAGTTTTTTTTTTTAAATACATAACTTATAGACATAATAATGATATATTTTGAATCTGCTGAGACTGCTGAAAAAAAGGATATATAAATTGTCTGGGTTGTATAATAAAACATGACTTCAAATCGTATTTACACATGATGAGCAAAAATTGTAAAAAGAGCTCAGCACACAGCGGTGAAATGCCTCAGCAGTGAAGGGGTTAAAAATTAGATTTTTTTTTTTTAAACTTTTTGTCCTTGTTTCCTGTCCCCCAGGGCACTACTCGGACCCCCATACACCATTTATGGCAAATATCTTGCATATATGCCCAGCGGCGTAGCGTGGGTTGTCAGCACCCGGGACAAGGCAAGAATTGTGCCCCCCCAACCTGTGGACACAGTAACACACCCTGATTCCCTTCTACCAGTAGAGTATTGACCCCCTTACCCCACAAGCACATGTATTGTGTAATAACAAAATACTGATATAAAAATATTAAACCCACCTGCCCCCCATGCTGCACCACTGCTACCAGTCACCCTGTCCCATTATACCCTAGCATAGTTCCACTCACACTATACCCAGTCACTCTCTCCCAGTACCTCCCAGTCACTCTCTCCCAGTACCCCCAGTCACTCTCTTC
Source organism: Leptobrachium leishanense (assembly GCA_009667805.1). Lineage (NCBI taxonomy): Eukaryota > Metazoa > Chordata > Amphibia > Anura > Megophryidae > Leptobrachium > Leptobrachium leishanense. The sequence goes on along the minus strand of CM019068.1, from coordinate 112,168,811 downwards.
CAGTACCCACACTTTCTCCAGTACCCCCAGTCACTCACTCCCTCCCAATACCCCCCAGTCACTCTCTCCCAGTACCCCCACTCTGTCCCAGTACCCCCAGACACTCTCTACCAGTACCCCAGTCACTCTCTTTCAGTACCCCCAGACACTCTCTCCCAGTACCCCTAGACACTCTCTCAACTATCTATCCAAGTACCCCCAGTCACACTCCCTCCAGTATCCCCAGTCATTCTCTCCCTGAATCTCCAGTCACCCTCTCCCTGAACCTCCAGTCACCCTCTCCCCGTACCCTCTCACTGTGTGTTGGTCACGCTGCTCTGGTGTCACACAGTGTCACCTACCTGCGTTGGAGTTGCTGGTGGCCTGGGGGGAGCTGTCCAGGGGGCTTAGTGGAGACCGGATTTAAATGTGCTGCAGGGCAGGCGCCTCCCTCCCTCCCTCCTTCCTGTACAGCGGCTGCAGGGCTGCCAGTGGCATGACCTGGCACAGGGCTTCAAGGGGGGCTGACAAGCATGGTACAGGGTCAGTGTTCTGTCGGGTAATGCTGTGCTGCTTTACGTGACTCATCCGTTAAGGAGGAGTCAGGACAGAAATTCCTGTCCTGGTCCTCCCTTCCGGACGCTGAGTGCTAAGTCACTGCTGGTACCGTAAAACTGGTGGCTGCCCATGAAAGGGCCTCTCACGGACACCTCTCACGGACACTGTTGGGAAAATGTTAGTGGTTCAAATTTCTTTTGAAATTTTGCGCCCCCTCAGAAAAATGCGCCCGGGGCGACTGCCCCTGAGGACCGCCCTACGCTACGCCACTGTATATGCCCTCTTGGAGGGCACCCTAAAAATCGAGCTTTCGAGTCCCATTGACTTGCATTGAGTTCGGTTCGTGTTCGAGTTCGAACTCGAACTTTTGAAATTGTTCGAGTTCGAATGTGAACCAAACACGGGGGTGTTTGGCTCATCACTAATGTGGACAACATCAATGAAGAAGTGCTTAGTTTGTTAGAAGGTGAGAGAGCTACACTTATTAAAGCACTGATACTATTGAATCCCAGGAAGACAGGGATAATTGCCCCATTGAGTTCGTAACCCCTTAGTGAGGGGTCCTTAAGGGGTTAAATGAATTGGCTCCTTCTGGGATGCCAGTTCGTAAACTGAAACTCAAAATTGGCTGTATTATTATGCTCTTGCGTAACCTGAATACAAAGAGAGGCCTGTGTAATGGAACAAGACTGATCGTGAAAGCTATGCGGCAAAATTTAATCATTGCTCAAGTATTGACACCTACTTCTGAACGAAAAACTGTTTTTATTCCTAGAATAGATTTAGCCCCAAGTAACACTGAACTTCCATTTGTTTTAAGAAGGAGACAATTTCCTGTTAAATTGGCATTTGCAATGACTATTAACAAATCCCAAGGACAAACCTTGGACAGAGTTGGTATCTATTTACCAGAACCCGTCTTCAGCCATGGACAACTATATGTTGCATTCTCTCGAGTCAAAAGCTCTGCGGACGTTAAAATGAAAGTCATCAATGGACGTGAACAAGGCTACCTATTACCAGGTACTGATGCATGCTTCACAAAAAATGTTGTATTGAAAGAAATTTATTCAAAATAGTCAGTAAAAATATTTAACTTTTCTTGACGCTTCTGTGTTTTTGTTTTGACCAACATTCATACGCACCACACTTATCAATAGACTGCCCTCTGGGCAGGCTTTCCACCTAGTAGAAGAATAAAGGTGTAAGTGTCTGATTGTTGCATTTTCTAGGCCATCTCTGTATACACAAACCATGACCCTCCCACACATACTGGCACACACACCAGCCCCCCCTCCAAACATATACATACATACAAGCACACACACCAGCCCCCTTCCTACACACATACACATTAGACATGTGCATTCGTTTTAGTACTAAAACGATTTAGTCCGAATTTTGGGATAATTTAGTTTTCGTATGACTCAAGAGATACGAAACTGCTCAGTACAAAAAACGAAAGAAACTAAAATAAAATGCACTACATTTTAGCTTGTCCTTTTTGTAATATTACATGGATTGAAGGAGACCAGCAATGAAGAGTGTAACATCGCAAAGCTACAGAAAAGGTTTGTATGCATAATCCTTCCCGACCCCTACCCGAAAATCTGACAGTGATAGAGCTCCAGAATACTCACTCGCAGCACAGACAGCCAGCACAGGAGAGGAAACCTTTACCTAACCCTTGCATGTCTATGAGGCAGACAAGATGATAAAAGCAGCTGGAGAAGGAAAACATTCAAATAAATCACACTGAAAGCTAATGACAGAGGAGGGCTGGATAGTAAAAAACCCTTTATAACAAGCAGCGCTGGGAGAAGAGAGGGACTTTATAAAACGTGTGTTATCTCCCCTCCCGCTCTGCATTATAGGGGCTTAGGTCTGACACTTTTTATATCATCCAGGAGCACTATCCCCCTTTCCTCATCTATAATACACATTTTATATAAAGTCCCTCTCCTCTCCCAGTGCTGCTGGTCATATAGGTTTTTTTTACGTCTGAAACATTTAGTATCCAACTCACAGTTACTCTGTTATTATGAGCTGTCAGTGTGATTTATTTGAACGTTTTCCCTGGATTTAAAGTGCTTAATTTTATTATAAAAATAAATTTGCACCAGACATCTCTTCTCTGAGCTTTCAGACCGATTTATGTTAATATTTGCCCTCTCCCCTGCTTTTATATTCCTGTCTCTCTCCCCACAGAGATGCAAAGTTTAAGTAAAAGTTCCCTCTCCTGTGCTGGATAAGCATTGCATTCCGAAGTTCTGCACCCTCCACATGCCAATGCAGTAGGTCCTACTGGGTAGGATGTTCTATACAGAGAGGGGCATTCATTACCGCAGGAGGATGTTCTATACATTATACAGAGAGGAGCCTTTTTTAGCCCTTTAAATCCAGTGGCTGTGAGCGCTGAGATCGGCTGCTTGTTACATTATCTCTCAGTACAATGTATCAGGCTCAGCTGTTACAGTAACTGACTGTAACATCGCTCAGTTTCATTAAAACAAGGAAATAATATTGTTATAACCTCTTATATATAAAAATATTATTTACTAGTTTTACTGAAACTCTGAGCGCTGTGATGAGCAGCAGTCAGTTACTGTAACAGCTTTGCCTGACACATTGTGGTGAGAGTGAGAGATACTGTAACAAGCAGCGATCTCAGCCCTCTGAGGAGCCACTACAATAGTAATTGTATCAACTGGTTTTCGGATGAATGAAATTAGTTTTCATACTAAAGAACTGAAAACGAATTTCTTTAGCAACTAAATAAATTGCATTTTAGATACTAATCCATTAGTTCAAAACGAAATTTTGTGCTGTGCACATGTCTAATACACATATATATACACACCCCTCCCTCCGTCTCTGTATACACAGAGCCAGCTCTGTATACACAGTGACAGAGCCGGCTCTGTATACAGATATACAATCTGTATCCACCTCTCTGCTTAGATTGTAAGCTCTGGAGCAGGGTCCCCTCTCCTTTTTAGATTGTAAGCTCTGGAGCAGGGTCTCCTCTCCTCTTAGATTATAAACGCTGGAGCAGGGTCCCCTCTTATTTTAGATTGTAAACTCTGGAGCAGGGTCCCCTCTCCTCTTAGATTGAAAGCTCTGGAGCAGGGTCCCCTCTCCTCTTAGATTGTAAACTCTGGTGCAGGGTCTCCTCTCCTTTATAGATTGTAATCACTGGAGCAGGGTCCACTCTCCTCTTAGATTGTAAACTCTGGGGCAGGGTCCTCTCTCCTCTTAGATTGTAAACTCTGGAGCAGGGTCCCCTCTCCTCTTAGATTGAAAGCTCTGGAGCAGGGTCCCCTCTCCTCTTAGATTGTAAGCTCTGGTGCAGGGTCTCCTCTCCTTTATAGATTGTAATCACTGGAGCAGGGTCCCCTCTCCTCTTAGATTGTAAGCTCTGGAGCAGGGTCTCCTCTCCTCTTAGATTGTAAACTCTGGAGCAGGGTCCCCTCTCCTCTTAGATTGTAAACTCTGGAGCAGGGTCCCCTCTTCTTAAATTAGATCTTGTGGTGGGACTGCATGGAAGTGGACAGTTCTGTTGGGAGGTGATTCATCTTATCTTCACAAATATGGGCATCTTGGTATGTCCAAAATCCTATCCATTCTGAATAGACCAGCTGAAAGATATATGGTCTTACTCTCAGGCTGACTCATTGCATATGTACCATACAAAAGCTAAAACAAGGCTGCTAAGGGGAAAGATTTACGCTCGCAAATTTCCCTTTAGCGTCTCCGTTTCACTATCAGATTATGAGGCAGGCACTGAATACAGCAGCCTACCCCATAGCAGCCGTTAGCCTCCTCGATACTCACAGCACTAACGCACCTCCGCGAGTATCCCCTTGGAGGGTTGTGCTTCCGGGGGATGTAATCTCACTCTCTCAAATAATCGCCCAAATTTAGTATGTGTACTCAATGAACCACTTGATATGGTAGCCCAATTTCAGTTGTGTGAAAAAGTGTTGGCCTTCTTAGCGAATCGATACGATATGAATTTGAAACGAAATGGTATATAACGAATTTATTTAGTTTTACACTGTGTCATCATCATAAAAGAAAAATTTCAATAACTGATATCAACTATTGAAATTGAAATGAACTATCAAATTGATATCAACTATCGAATTTGAAATGAACTATCGAATTTGAAATGAACTATCAAATTGATATCAACTATCGAATTGATCTTAACTTACAATACAAGTAATAGTAAGCAAAGGAGTGTATGTAACAAATTAATTTTGTTTCACTGTTTAATTTGACTCAAATACTAAATCTGTGTCACAGCTTAAAATGTAACCCTAGCTTTTCTTTTAACAGCAAAATTTGATTAATTGGGGTTTTATCTAGTGATCCAAAATTCGAATTGATATCAACTATGAATTGATATATGAAATTTGAATCTATTCGAAATTTCAAATCGATCTGAAACTAAACGAAATATGTAACGAAATTAGTTATAAAATTCCCGAAAACGAAATGATTGAAATCGTAACGAAACGAAACTAAACAAAACAAATTTTTCAGCCATGCACAGCCCTACTTTTTTGCAAACCGCATTTCAATTTTGACACTTTCAAGCGTACTGCTTTTTTTTTACCCCGCTTGTCGGCTTTTTCCAGCGGCTGGTCTTCTCTGTGACTGGCGGCTCGTCGTTTTTTTCCTGGCGTGTTCGGCATGATTTTCTTGGTGGTTCCGGCGGGATTGCGGTGGATTTGTGGCAGGTTTTCCCTGCAATTCAGGGACCCTGCGGTGAATGCTGAGTTCACTGCAGGGTGGGGAACCTTGATTCCCCAAAGTTCAGGGAAGCGCGGGAATGAGGGAGTAACCCCTTAAGTTTCACAATTCTCCACTCCCTTATTTTTTATTTGTGTTGTACAACATAGTTACTTTGTATTACTTTGTCATTCTGTTTCCTTTCTTATTGTCTGTAGAGTTCCAAACCCAGGTATTATTGATACATGATTCGTGATAAACCTGATGAATTTCTACCTTGCTGAGATCTGTGTACCCTCTGATATGTTAGGATTGTATAAGCTTTATTCTGTACCTGCATATAATATTCAATAACTAGATGTGGGAAAAAAATACATATTACCCTTTGCGGTGCCTTTTAAAGAAAAATGCACCACTTTGTGGTGCCTTTTTTAGTGTGTTTCTTCCTCATGGGGCAAAAATATATTTGCCTCCTTATTAGCTTCCTCAGTTGGTCCTGCATAGAAAATACACAGTACAGCTTGTTTAATTTTAATAATATCTATCAGTATGAATTTATGATGTGTGTTCACATGTGCCTCTTCGTGAGCTTTTTCCGACCAGGTTTCTCATCCAGGAACCTCTCTCATGCTGTCACATGTTTCTTCTCACCAAATCACGCTTTTGCATTCTGAGTATTCCAGAACATCCCTACTCAAGTGTTCCAACATGCAATCCATAAGGTAAGATCTGTAAGAGCATGCCCTTCATTGTTATCATGGCCGTTTTTTTCTACTGTGGGTAACAAAAAAGATGATGGTCTGCACAATAAATGAATATGCAGCCTAAAAAATGTCCTCCAAAAGTCTATAGCATTTAAAATGCCTTACATAGGGTGCATAGACTTAAAAATCGCACATCATAAATAATCTGTAATAAAATGTAGTATATTATTCTTGCAACAATCAAAAATATCCCAATAAGATATATGCAGATATGTGAGAAATTATAGTATACAGGCCACTTTGCACGAGTAAAAACATATCAATTATCTGTAATATAATCGTGGTCCCCAATGGCTGTCCCTATACTCCTAAATCTGTTCATTTCCCATATGACTGTTCCTGCTCCCCCCTTGCTGTTCTCTGTGTTTCAATCAGAAACCATTCCCTCTTGCTGCAGAACAGCGCCATAGTGGCAAAGTGACCAAGCTGGGTCAAGCTGTGACCAAGCTGGGTATCTGGAGATTCTCACACAGAATAGATCACACTGTGCTTCAGGTTAAAACTCGCCAGGGATCAATTATCACTCACCTCAGGCGAGTAGACCAGTACATGTTTTAGTTCAATATATGGCTTTACTCTTTGCATTATAGAGTTTCCTTCTGTTATTTTGAGGGGAAAGAATATTACAAGAAATAATTAGAGGGGTGGGGCACCTTGACAGATACATCATTTTTTTTTACTGAGCCATCCCTTGTCATGCTCAGGGACATGTAAAGACCAAGAGGATCAAGTGCAAAAAATGAGTGTTAATTGCCATTTCGATGAATCCAGGATACTTTTGAACGTTGGAGTTTATGTTAGGCTGTTTTAGACTCTGTTTTATTGAAATATATGTTTTTATCTTGTCTCTGAACGCTAGAGCTTTAATTAATTATTTCTTTGTTGCTTTCTCCTGTAGGTGTTGGTGTCTTTCAAGTAGGTGAATAAATAAAATAGTCTTTATACTTTTCCTTAAAAAAAGCAGAACTTTACTTTCTATGATTTTATCTTAACATTGTCTTGGAAAAAGGAGCATATATTATTGCATAGTGTCCCTTTAAATGAGCAAAATTAAATCTTGTGATTTTAAAATCATTTCAGTCTATAGAGGTTATTCAAAGAGAGCCGAATTGGCTCCTAAATTGCACCGAAGGTGAATTTCCCTCTACAGCACAATTTCATGGCCATATGGCTATTCAAAAAGCTGGCAGTTCGCCAAATATTGGCAAATTGCCAGGGAAATACACAGGGTTATTCAAAGAGATTCGAAAAGTCACCGCACGTTCTTCAACTCGGTGCAAATCGGCTTTCCCATTTCGGCCACCCTGTGGTGTAATCAGCAAGCACCACAGGGCTGTCGAAGTGCAGGGAAAAGCTGCCGACAACCTGCAGAAAACCCGGCGAAAACCTGGCGAAAACCCTGCGAATGCACGCTGAAAACCCGCAAAAACATCTGGATTAACCAGTCGAAGATGCCGGAAAAACCCGAGCAGGAGCCGATCACACGCAGCGCAGCCTCTGGAAAAAGCCGACACCGCAGACGAGTGAAATGAATTAATTAGCAAAACAGTTTGCTTGAATGATTGAAAAGTGAAACGCTGTTTGCAAAGAAACTACTGAGCGAAAATGTCTGAAATTTACATATGAGGTCCAGGGAATGATAATAAAAAGGGCTGTTACAGAAAAAATAAGTAAAGTAAAAAAAAGAAAAATCTGAATTATTTTTTTTAAAACAAAATACCAGAAAAATGCTTAAAATATCCTAAAAAAATCTAAAAATAAAGAGACTCTTTACTGCAGCATTTTATAATGAACGGTTTATTAGATTTATTTAATTAAAACGGGAATATTTTTAACATTGAAGCCTATGGGATTCTCCTGAATAGACCTGTTGAATGAAACCACCGAATGGCAGGGCATTTCGGGAACCTTTCACTGCTGGCTTGTGCTCTCTGAATAGCCGAAGCAGTGCTTTTTTTTATGGGGATTTCACTGCCCTCGAACAGGCACCGTATGTGCAGGCAATTCGCCCGGATTTAGCGAATTGCCTGCTCTCTGGATAGCCGAATGGCCAGGAAAGGTAACCGAACGCTGAATTTCAACGTTCGGTTACCTTTCTCCAGCCATTCGGATCTCTTTGAATAACCATGACGGTGATTTTCGATGGCAGTGAACTCCCCATAGAGAAGTAATGGTTAATTTATTCAGAGAACACCGCACAGCACCAGAATGTCAGGGAAATTTAATCTTGAATCCTTCCTAAATTATATCAAACTGCTCACATGGTACAGGCTAAACCTAATCCCAGACCTGGACTGTGCAATTGAATACTTTCAGTCAGAGCTCCTGCAAGTCTGGAATGCCCATGCCTCCCTGCGTAAAGTGCGAGTCAAAGGGGCACATCTCCCCTGGGTTACAGCTGACCTCACGCAAATGTACCAGTTTAGAGATTCACTTTGGTCAAATTTCAAGAGTACTGGATCCATGAATGATCACTGCGAATACCGAAAATGGCGGAATGCATGCACAAGGCAAACAAAAATGGCCAAAGGCCAATACTTCAATGAAAATCTAAATAATAACATATCAAACCTGAGAAATTTTTGGAAAAATCATAAGTAACATACAATCACCCCCTGTCCACTCCCAACCAGCTGCTGTCAAAGTAAACAACCAAACCCTGCAACAACCCCTAGAAGTAGCACATGCCTTTAATATCTATTTTGTAGGATGCGCCCTGATTGCTAAGCTAGCAATTGAAACACATTCAGAAACACAGCACACAAGTCAGATCTTTCCAACTGTGCAAAAACCCTGTATTAAAGGGAAATTCAGTTTTAGACCGGTGCCTGTCCGTGCCATTACTAAACTTCTCTGTAACCAAAAAATGAAACACCAGTCAGGACCTGACCAAATCCCAGCAATGCTGCTGAAAATCAGCGTGCCGGCAATTGCAAAACCTGTCACAATCCTAATTAATGAAGCACTGGCGACTGGATATATACCCAAACTCTGGAAGACTGCAAGGGTGGTACCTATCCATAAAAGTGGAGACAATACTTTGGTATCCAACTACCGTCCAATATCATTGCTTCCTGTATTGTCAAAAATTCGGGAAAAATGTGTTTACACTCAATTACACGATTACTATCAGTATTGGAACTATTTAATTCCAGATCAATCCGGCTTCCGTCCAAATCATTCAACCACAACTGCCCTTTTAAAAGTTTGCAGTGATATCCAGGCTGGTATGGAACAAGGAAACCTAACTGGAGCCATCTTCCTTGATTTTGCCAAGGCCTTTGACACAGTAGACCAGGTTCCAATCATATGTGTCTGATCGGTCGCAATATGTGTCCATTTCTGACAGCACTTCCCTCCCCCTCCCAATGACGTGCGGGGTACCCTAAGGCTCGATACTCGGCCCCCTGCTATTCACAATATTCATAAATGATCTGCCCAATGTCTGCAAAGTCTCAACTGTACACATGTACGCAGACGACACTGTAATCTATACCAGCAAACCAGATCTCCCACAGCTGAGGCCATGCTGCAAGAACAATTCACAGAGGTAGAAAAGTGGATCAAACACAACAAACTTTTTCTAAATACTGACAAAACTGTTACGATGCTCTTTGGAACAGCACCTAAACTACACAAATTGCAAACACCCCATCTATGTGTTGGGACAAGATCAAATGGCACACTGACCACAGTCACTTCTCTCAAATATCTAGGTATGTGGTTAGACCCAAATCTATCCTTTGGCCCCCACATCGAAAAACTTTTATCAAAACTTTACCCCAAACTAGGTGCCCTGTACAGAAACAAATCCTGCCTGAGCCCCGCGGTAAGAAAGTAGATTGTACAACAAATGCTTATGCCAGCTATTGAATACGGAGATGTAGTGTATGCAGCTGCCCTGCAAAAACACCTCCAGAAACTTACTACATTGTATAACTCATTCTGTCACTTTGTGCTACAATGTAACTACATGACCCACCATTGTGACATGTTAAAAGAACTAAACTGGCCATCGCTGGAATCTAGCCGCACCCTTCACCTTTCCAATCTGGTGTTTAAGAGCTTTTCTGGAAAGCTGCCACCCTACCTGAATAAACTGCTTTTCCCAGCAGTTCCCTCGTCCTATAACCTCCGATTCAGGACCTGCACCTTATTTGCAATACCACAATACAAAAAGAAAGTGGCTCGATCCTCATTTTCCTACAGAGCACCACAATTATGGAATAACCTCCCAGATGCCATCAAATCTTCCCCCAGTCTAAAGTCACTAAAGAGCTCCCTATTAACATACCTCAACACGGAATGCGCCTGTAAACATGTAACATAATGACTGTTTCCTACATATTTATTTTCTGTTAATTTGTATATTAGTTTTGTGTTAATATCTTGCATTTTACTACTTTGTATTTCTGTAATAACTGTAACAATTCAATGTTCTTGAGCCCAGGACATACTTGAAAACGACAGAAATGCCCTGATTTTCGGTGCTTTCATCTGACAGGTTTAATCAAGCGAATTGCATAGATTTCAGTGTAAAGAAATATTTCCCGTTTTTATTAAATATTTATTAAACAGTTTATTTATTTTTTAGGCATTTCAGATTTATTCGGTGAAATTTTTCTTCTCATTTTTACTTAGTTTTTTTCCCCTGTAACATACCTTTTTATTATTATTCATAGGATCTTATAGATTATTTCCAGATATTTTCATCCAGTAGTTATTTTGCAAATGCGTTTTAAAAGTTGCAGTGTTTGTTTTTTTTTTGTTGTTTTTTTTTACCCCTTTTCAGCAGCTTGTTGGTTTTTACCGGTGGCTGGTCGGTGCTCTGTTCGGCGGGTCTTTGGCTTTTTTTGGATGCATTTGGTGTTTTGTTGGCGGATCATCGGGTGCATTCAGCATTTTTTTTCGGTGGCTTATCGGATTGATCTTTTTTTTCTGACGGTTGTGCCGCAGTTATTCGGATGCGGTCGGCAGTTTTGTGCTGGTTTTTCGGTGACTCGTTCTCTATACTTCGTGGACCCTGTAGTGAATGCTGAATTCACTGCAGGGTTGGTGAATCAAACTCACCGAAGTGCAGAGAACAAAAGACCACCGAAATTCCGGTGCTCTTTGAATAACCCTCTATGTATACATAAATTGTAAAACAATGATTGCATCACCTTGACTCTACCAATTTAACATGTTTTTTTACCTAAGATGTTGACCAAAGCAATCTTTCCTCACAGTCAAAGAGGTCAATACAGCATATTTTATTTTTCCCTGCACAATAGTTCAATAGAAAGTGGAATAAAAGGATGTAGCCACAATATGAAGTGTAAATAGTGTATACTCAGGTAAGCAAGACCTGTTTAAGTACAGAGTTAAAAAGAAGGAAAGAATTCAAACATTGCAATATGTAGCATGTCTGTGTAGCATGTCTGTATCTTCAGTTTTTCTTGAAGCCGCATTTCAATTGACCTACTGCCTTCTCACCGGCATTTTGTGCAGCCTGGCATCCTTGGTTGGCAACTGAAATTGGTGTAGAAGAGAAGAGTTTATAGCTTTCTAAGAAACAAAATGTTTTGTGTCTGACATAATGTAATTCTGCAATAGATCAATATAGTATACACTATATACAGTATTATTTTTTTATCAACATGTGAACAGAATCTTTGCTTATTATGGTCTAGACCTGTCTATAATCAATTAAGTATGTTATGCTTAATTTGTCCTCCCCACAGTAGAGATTTGGTTGAATTTAAGAATGCCAATACACAAAAGGTACAATTAACCAAATCTCTTTGATATAGAAAAGGAAGACTCTGGAGTATTCCAAACGCACATTACCATCTGCCATGACACTCCACGTATGACTGTTGATCAACTGATTTGTTTAATCACCTAATTTAAACCATAAATGAAAGAAGTGCACTCAGTGTGCTGTAAACAATTCAAAGGCACAATCAATAACTACCTTATTATTTCTTAGACCACATAGAAAACAACTGACAACGCCTTATTTTTATAGTTCCATGGAATTTCATGTATTTATGTTACTACTTATGTTAAAAGTATTATTCATATACATTTGACTTACCTTCCTGAACAACCTTTTGCCCTTCTTTCACACATTCATTTGTAGCTTCCTGTGCAGCAGCCTTTCCTTTTTCAGCTGAAACGACATCATAGAACAAGGTAAGTTCAACACAGACTACAAACTGTAAAAGAATACAGGTGGTTTTATAGAGGCAGATTGTGACCCAAGACCTTAGCTAGAAACAAAAGTAATTTGAATTCTCATCAGAAAATTAAAATGTGCAGTTACTGCTCTGCATATGTCAGTCACAGTATGGAGGGTTCTTTAGCAGTATGTACAGTTGTATAGTTGCAAGAAAAAGTATGTGAACCTATTACAAATGATTGCAATTATGTGTCGTAATTTTTTTTTTAAAATATGGTTTTATGTTCAATAAGTTACAGTAATCAACAAACAAGCTAAGTAGAGTTGGATATTGGCAAACTTGGTATAAAGTTAATGAAAGAAAATTAAAGGAGGGTGATTAGAGCTAATTTTGTTTATAAAAAGCACTACAACATTTCAAATCACAACATTCATATGTTGATGTGAACTACGCCTCAAAACAGACACGGACTGGCCATCGGGTGTACCAGGTGTTTGCCCGGTAGGCTGTCGGCCTTGAATGCCAGTTAGCTAGTGTCCCTCGAGGTACATGACATCTCAAGGGCTTGCCTTCAGGACTGCCGAACGGCTGGCATAACGTGAGTCAGCATGCAGGCCCAGCCGGCAGGTGTCCTCAAAAAACTGGCACGGGAGGTGCAAAGATCAAAATCCCCAGTCACTGTCCAGAGATTTGGGTCCCTGCGCTTCATCACGCTTGGAGAAGTGTGGTCTGTGTTGTGATCTCACACAGACCACGTTACACAGAGTTCCGCCGCTCAGTGTGTCCTAGCGCATTGCACTCTGATGATGTATCTGATGAGTGCTAGCGCCCAAACTCAATGTCAGGAGGCCAGAGCGATATTTGATTATTTATATGTGTAGCGCTCACTCCCGGAGGAGCCGCTGAAATTGAACCTCGGGTCAGTCTCCCCGCACTAGGGAATAAATATACTCCAGCACCGTTGTGGATTTTATAAATTATATAGTTTACTTGAATAAAAGGCAAATAATGAATGACACGGTTTTCGTATATATCTACAGTACTTCGTAATGCGGTAAACGCGCAGCGGAAAAGAAATACGATGCTTCGTATGTCGAGGAACGCGTAGCGGAAAAATACAAGGTTTCGTAATTCGAGAAATGCGCAGCGGAAAATAAATACGATTCTTCGTATTTTGGGAACCCGCAGCAGACAAGAAAATGCAAGGTTTCGTAATTCGAGAAACGCGCAGTGGAAAAGAATAATGAAAACGTATCTTTAACCCCTTCGTGTGATTGGGGAGTGAGTCCTGCACAGGTTAAGTCCCGGAATGTAAGTGTGTGTGTGTGTTGTGGTACCCGGGTACTATTCAACTGGCCAGTGAATTGCTTAAGAGATGTCTTTGACTAGTCAAGTTGGGGCCCTGTGGGTTTTGGAAACAAACAGCAGCATGCTTTCTTGAGTTTTACAACAGCCTACAAGGCTTCTCACCCATCCGCCAGATACTTGAGGCTCCGCTGACCCAGGACGTCTCTCCGCTCGATATTGACTGGGGTTACTTGCTTCTGGATCCGCTGTCTGGCTTTCTACACCGGCCTCGACTTGTCCAGCTTACCGCCTGCTCTCCCACTCCAATCGATCTGCGGTACTCCTCACTCGGGGTCCTCCGCTTCCTCTCTAACCGCTTGGGTAATCTGGTGAATCAATGGGTCTTCCTCTGGAATAACTGATAACCTGATCTGTTTCTCTGTTAGGCCGCACTTGCGCTCCGGCCTGGTCACTGTTACTCTCTGCAGCACTGTGTCTTGTCTCTCTCACTCCTTGGCGCGCTCTCCCAGCTCTCTCCACGAGGCTCAGGATGCGAGTCTCTCTGTCCCAACCAATTGTTGTGTCCGTTCTCAAAAGTATGCCGGGAAATGTAGTCCCAATGTAATATTCAGTGTCTCACATTGCGCTTGTCTCCCTCCGGTGGCCAAAAATAGGTACTGCAACAATAAGAATTTAAACACAGGGCTACACTCTCCCCCTCCTAGAACTCTTGGGTCTCTCCAAGGAGGTACAACAGTTACATTACATTTCAACACAGTTTAGGCAACATATACAGGCTCAGCAGTAAGCATACAGTGGGTTAGATACATTTCTTCAAGTTGACTCATACTTTGGGCTACCTCAGCTAACATAGTAGACACTTCGGACAACCTACGCACTGTGGTGACGGCTTCTTCAGTGCTATGTCCTGGTGAGTCATAGGTGAGTCACTGGGGCGGTCGAACAGAGCGTTTTGGTTCTGGCTCAATCAGTTCCTCTTCAGGTGGAAGTACTATAGGCGCTGGCTCAGTTCTTCTCTCTACCACTGGAGCAGACACTTCTTCGGAGTATGATCCTTCCAGAGAAGGCATAGAACTGTAATCATAAGACTCGACTTCAGGAGCTACAGGGATTTCAATAGTCTCAGGAACTTCTAGCTGAAATTCAGGAGCTTCAGGCCTCAAATTACTCTCCCACTGTTCAGGAACCGCGATAACCTCTTCAGGTTCCGGTGAGCGCTTCCAGTCCAGACAAAAACTCTCCTCCTCACTGTCCCTTTCGCTCTCTTCGACAACCCGGGTCTGCTGAGACCGAGTAACAGGAGGCAAACGTGGAGCAGGCGGATTTGGCAGAGGAAGTTCGTCCCCAACTGGCATCCTCACAGCCTCTCTCAAAGGTAACAAATGATTCCAGTGCCAGTTCTTAAGAGGCCCAGCCTTTCCATCCGGCCGGATTTGATACACCGGCAGACCCGGCAGTTGCTTGCAGACAATGTAGACTTGAGAACTCCATCTATCTGCCAACTTTTGCCTCGCAGCAGCACCCAAGTTCTTCAACAAAACCCTATCACCGGGTTGCAGATCCTGTATCCGAACTTTCAAGTCATAGTTCCTTTTATTCCTTTGCTCCCTGTTTCCTGAGGTCAAACGGCCTGTTCAAATACAGAGGCCAGATTCTTTCGAAGTCTATCCACATAATTTCTATGGGAAGCTACCGACGTCTGGTCTAGAGATAACCCAAACGCCAAATCAACCGGCAGTCGAGCTTCTCTTCCGAACATAAGACGGTACGGTGAGTATCCAGTGGCATCGCTCTCCGTACTGTTATATGCATGCACCAGAGTAGCTATGTGACGACTCCAACTCTGCTTCTCTGTGTTTGACAATGTCCCCAGCATATTTAGCAGCGTGCGATTAAACCTTTCAGGCTGAGCATCACCTTGAGGGTGATATGGGGTAGTTTGGGTCTTTTGGATTCCCAACAGTTCCAACAATTGCCCAACAAGTCGGCTTTCAAAGTCTCTACCCTGATCAGAGTGTATTCTCCTTGGTAGGCCGTAGTGGACCAAGAACTTCTCCATCAGAACCTTGGCTAATGTCGGAGCACGTTGGTCCTTCGTGGAAAAAGCTTGGGCGTAACGGGTGAAGTGATCAGTCACTATTAGAATATTCCCTTGCCCACTAGCATCCGGCTCTAAGCACAGGAAGTCAATGCACACCAAATCCATGGGTCCCTGACTCTGCAGATGGCTCATTGGAGCGGTTTGGGTCGGTAGAGTCTTCCTCTGAATACACCTCAGACATGAATGGCAGTAACTTTCCACTTCAGCTCTCATGCAAGGCCAATAGAACCTGTCTCGCACCAGCTTAAAAGTCCTTTCAGCGCCCAAATGTCCATGCTCATCATGTAGCGATCGCAGCACACTCTCTCTATGTTTAGTGGGAAGGAATAACTGTTGGGTCTCTTCAGCATTGGTTGAGGGGCCCCTTCGGTAGACCACCCCATCCAACATCTTCAACCGTTCTCACTCTTTGTAGACCAATCTGGCTCCATCTGGGGAATTTGTCAGCAGAATTTCCCGCTGGTTCGCAGTTAGGGCCTTTATGGTTAATGCAATTAAAGGGTCTCTGGCCTGATCAGCTTTCAGGTCCTGTTTTGAAAAGGTAGGTAGACTTTCATCCCTCAATTGCGTAGGGTTGCAGTAAAAATCAGGAACAGCCGCAGCCATGACTCCTATGGCCTCCGCTTCAATCCCTCCCTTGACCCGGCGCTCTGCTCCTTGACACAAAGCTTGTACCCCGTCTGGAGTTAACTGAGTCCATTCTGCAGTGTAGGGTCTTCTCGATAAAGCATCAGCATCTCGATTATTCACCCCAGGGCGATATTTCAGGCTGAACCGAAACCCTGACAGAGCGGCCAACCACCGATGTCCTGTTGCGTCCAGTTTCGCAGTAGTAAGGATGTAGGTAAGAGGATTGTTATCCGTCTTTATCACAAACTCGGCTCCATACAGATAGTCTTTTAGCTTGTCTACCACCGCCCATTTCAAGGCTAGGAACTCCAACTTGTGGGTAGGGTAGTTCTTCTCTGAAGGCGTAAGGCTCCGGCTCACGTATGCTACAGGCCTCAGCAATCCACCATACTCTTGATACAGGACTCCTCCTAGACCTTCTCTGCTGGCATCCACATGTAACTCATACAGCTTGTGAGGGTCCGCGTAGTCCAAAACAGGAGCTTGAGTTAGACTCTCCTTCAGCTTCAAGAAAGCACCTTCACATTGACTAGTCCATTCGCTCTTTATGGACTCTCGACCTTTCCTTGGTCCTGGAGCTGACGGGTTTCGGTCAGAGGCCTTGCAGCCTTCTTCTGTGCTTTCCTTCTGTAGGAGTTTGTTCAGTGGTTGAGCTATTTTCGCGAATCCTCCTACAAATCTTCGATAATAGGAACAGAACCCCAAGAAAGTTCTAAGTTCAGTGACGTTTCGGGGTCTAGGCCAAGAAGCTACGGCCTCCAACTTCCGAGGATCTCTCGAAACACCTTCTGCTGAGACCACATGTCCCAGATACGTAACAGACGGTAAACAGAATTGGCATTTCTCCAGAGACAGTTTCAATCCCTCTTCATGGAGCCTCTTCAAGACCTTCTCCAAACGGTGCTCATGTTCTTCCAGAGTCTTCCCGAACACTATTATGTCATCCAGGTACACTAATACTTCGATCAGATTCATGTCCCCGACTGTCTTCTCCATTAACCGTTGGAACGTGGCTGGAGCCCCCGTAAGACCTTGAGGCATTCTGTTGAATTCAAAGAACCCCAGTGGACAGATGAACGCAGTCTTCTCTTTGTCTTCAGGATGCATAGGTATCTGGTGATACCCACTTCGCAGGTCTAGTACACTAAACCATTTTGCTCCAGACAAGCACTGTAAGGCATCTTCTATCCGAGGAGTAGCATATTGGTCTGGGATGGTTCTCCGATTCAGCGTGCGATAGTCTATGCATAGGCGGACAGAACCATTCTTCTTCCGGACCATCACTATTGGAGATGCGTATGGACTCCTGGACCCTTGGATCACCTTGGTTCTTTGTAATTCATTCAGCTGTTCTCGCAGATCATCCAAGTCTCCCAGCGGAACTCGTCTTGACCTTTCACGAAACGGCTTGTCTTCTTGTAATCGAATGCGGTGCTCAGTACTTTTGGCTAGACCCACGTCAAACTCATCTTTCGAGAACAATTCTCTCCACTTTAGTACTTGAGACTGGAGACGTTTCTTCCATTCAGGTGAAATGGGAGCGTCCTTGGGGTAGAATCTTTCATCGGGAATCTCTTTATCCGCTCCCCCTCCTAAATCGGTAGGAGAGAGGGGCGTAACAGACGCTACTTGCCCGATAGACATTCGTGCTTTAAGGACTACTGGAGAATCAGACACATTGCACACGCTGACTGAGACTCTTCCTCGTGTTCTTTTCAAAGCTTTTGTGGAGATTATTTCAGGAATTACTTCGACTCCGGCTTCACTCCCATGATTAAAATCGGTTTCCGGTACCACATAGGGACCTGATTGCGACCCGTTCAACTTGACTGAAGCCCGGAAGCTCACTACTTCTCCTGCTTGCAGAACCTTCTCTGTTCCTTCTAATCTCCATAGGCGCCCCACTTCAGCAGGTGCCTTCTGTTCTTCAACCATCCTCTGATAGACTGGACGTAACATTGGGTGTACTCCTTGAGTAGAACCTTCTTCCAATACGATAGGTGTCAGAAGACGTCGCACCAAGTCAGTATTCGTCCCCACTATCATGGAACTTCTGTTTGCACCTGAGGGCCGAGGACACACAATGGCCAATGCATCACAACCTCCGGACTGTCCGATGACTTCGGATCCGATCTCCAACTTCACCTGTAGATACCCGTCATAAGGGAGTTTCTCAGCTCCAATACCCCAGATTTCCAGGTCCTTCAGTTTCTGTAAAGGAATGTGCTTCAAGTGTTTCTCGTAGAAGTCTCGGTAGATCAATGTCACTTGAGCCCCTAAATCCAACAGGGCTTTAGTGTAGACTCCCTCCACTTGGATTGGCACAATAGGAGGAGGACCTATCAGCTGGTCAGGAAACTTGGTGGTGGCACCAGGACACTTAGACCCAGTTTGCTGTACCCTGGCCTTTTTCTTGGCCCGTGTAGGTTTTGGATGTGCATTGCTTCCCCATGACGTAGGTCCGGATGCTAAGGGAGTGACTCTTTCAGTCCTGGCAGACTCAGCAGTTGGCCATACTTTGGGCCCTCTCGCCCTCTTAGTCCTGGCTTGGTTTTTGGAGCGGGTTTCAGCCTTCGGGCACCTAGGTTGCTCCTTCACTTGTGCCCTCTGGCGTTTCCCGCCGGTGAGGTAGATAACAGTCCTTCCAAGGCTTTCAACAACTCTTCTACTCTATTTCCTTCAGGCTTCTGGCTTTTGCATTGCGCGCGGAAATGGCCCATTTCTCCACAACTGAAACATCTCTTCTTTGAAGACGGAGGCACATTCACACGCTGTGATTCGGTTGAAGGACCTTGGCTAGACACCACAGCAACTCCGGTTGTCTGCATGTCTGTAAGGAACTTCTGCATCTCTGTCTGTGTCTCTGTCACCTTCAGCAACACTCGGCACAGTTCCGTGTACACCTTTTGCAGTTCAGCTTGAGCTTCTTGTACCTCCTTAACAGTTTTTTCCAACTCGCCTTGTGCAGAGAGGTTTAATCCTTTGACGGCCTTCTCTGTGGATTTAAAAGCGATCAGATGCTCTTGTTCGTCCTCGTCGGATCCGTATGTATCCAACGAGTCGCTTTCAGGCTGCAAACAGTCGTTATGCCTCACAGGTTGCGCGTAAGCTCTTTCCCCTCGCCTGAAGGATTTTTCTTCCAGTAAAGCCTCCTCCTCTCTGACAGCTCGGATCAGTTCCAGGTATTTCAGTTCTTGATTACCTGGTCTGCTTCTCAGCTGCAGCATCACTGGATCTAGAGGTTGAGAGCCCCTCAGGATTTGTTTTATTCGGATCTTATCCACTTCGGCCGGTTCGGCCCCCTTCTTGAGGAGTATCTGGTGCAGAATCTTATCTAGGCGCCTCATGTATTTGGTCATTCTCTCACCTTTCCGCTGGTAGGTGTGTTCGTACTGATATACAAGCTCTGCGGCTTTTTCCGTTCGCCCAAAAACTTCCTCCAGAACGTTTAAATAATCTAAAGCAGTACAATCTTTCTTACTCAGTTTTAGATTTCTCACCGCTTCTGACGCAGGTCCCTTTAAGCTCTCGGTGATCCTTTGCTTTTTCTGGGCTTCAGGGACGTCCCACTCATCCAGAGCCTGCATCGCCTGTTCCACCCATTCTTCAAAGGTTTCTTCTCCCGCCGGAGTTGGTACGTTTCCTGTAAAATTTCTCAACCGTCGATAACCGAAGTTAGTGTGCGGAGGGCTTGTTCTCTGACACTTAGCCAGCAAATCTCCAATAGCCACTATAAATTCAGGCCCGATCATGGCCAACGGACTGGGCGCGGGAACACTTGCGGATTCGCCACGTGGTGCACTTGGCTGAATCAGTTGAGCTTCCACCTCATCGGTCAGCTTCACGCTCGCGCCTTGAAAACACTCTGGAACACCCTTTCTCCATTCAAAAAGAACATATGTGTGAGATGTATCTGGGTTCTCTTTAATGTCCAGGATTAACCCCCGATGATCTGGTGTCAGCGCGGCCACGGCCTGGCGAATCTGATCTTCGGCCCAAGTGTTTGCGGGAATATCCATGACTATACAACATTCTAACTGACTACTGTGCTCCTCACACCATTCGGCAACAGTGTCTGGATCCATATTTAACCCTTTAGATGCGGTTTTTCCAGAGACTGGATCCCGGAAACGAGCCCCCACGTGTAGCGCTCACTCCCGGAGGAGCCGCTGAAATTGAACCTCGGGTCAGTCTCCCCGCACTAGGGAATAAATATACTCCAGCACCATTGTGGATTTTATAAATTATATAGTTTACTTGAATAAAAGGCAAATAATGAATGACACAGTTTTCGTATATATCTACAGTACTTCGTAATGCGTAAACGCGCAGCGGAAAAGAAATACGATGCTTCGTATGTCGAGGAACGCGTAGCGGAAAAATACAAAGTTTTGTAATTCGAGAAACGCGCAGCGGAAAATAAATACGATTCTTCGTATTTTGGTAACGCGCAGCAGACAAGAAAATGCAGGGTTTCGTAATTCGAGAAACGCGCAGTGGAAAAGAATAATGAAAACGTATCTTTAACCCCTTCGTGTGATTGGGGAGTGAGTCCTGCACAGGTTAAGTCCCGGAATGTAAGTGTGTGTGTGTGTGTGTTGTGGTACCCGGGTACTATTCAACTGGCCAGTGAATTGCTTAAGAGATGTCTTCGACTAGTCAAGTTGGGGCCCTGTGGGTTTTGGAAACAAACAGCAGCGTGCTTTCTTGAGTTTTACAACGGCCTACAAGGCCTCTCACCCATCCGCCAGATACTTGAGGCTCCGCTGACCCAGGACGTCTCTCCGCTCGATATTGACTGGGGTTACTTGCTTCTGGATCCACTGTCTGGCTTTCTACACCGGCCTCGACTTGTCCAGCTTACCGCCTGCTCTCCCAGTCCAATCGATCTGCGGTACTCCTCACTCGGGGTCCTCCGCTTCCTCTCTAACCGCTTGGGTAATCTGGTGAATCAATGGGTCTTGCTCTGGAATAACTGATAACCCGATCTGTTTCTCTGTTAGGCCGCACTTGCGCTCCGGCCTGGTCACTGTTACTCTCTGCAGCACTGTGTCTTGTCTCTCTCACTCCCTGGCGTGCTCTCCCAGCTCTCTCCACGAGGCTCAGGATGTAAGTCTCTCTGTCCCACCCACTTCCTGTGTCTGTTCTCAAAGCATGCCGGGAAATGTAGTCCCAATGTAATATTCAGTGTCTCACATTGCGCTTGTCTCCCTCCGGTGGCCAAAAATAGGTACTGCCGCAATAAGGATTTAAACACAGCGCTACATATGTTTTAAAGTGAGAATTCTTAAGACCACTAAGGGGCCCCAATGTTTATTTGCAGTTATTTTCTCACAGTTTATGTGTCGGCTATTTTGTGTGTGGATACAAATATCTCCTGTGTTCAGCGGAAAGGGGCGTCCAGATGGAGGGTACCGACCGTGGGCTACCCTGATCCTTAACACCCCACCTATTTTTCCAGAAAAAAAAGCACTGGAAAAGACATTGCTGCATGTCTGAAGTTTGTCAAAGACCACCTTGACACTGCACAACACTACTGGGGAAAGGTATTGTGGACTGAGTGATGAAGCCAAGGTTTAAGGAAAAACTAGCAGGGTTTTTTGGAAGCACCAAAATGTCACCGACATATCGTTGCTCTGTGATTTGGCGCACTTCGGCGAGTCTGATTCGCTGACCCTGCGGTGAATTCAGTGGCCAGGGTTCCCAAAGTGCAGCGACTCTGCTGCCGAACGCTGCCGCCATCCCAGCAGCAGCTGCCGCCAACCTGCCGGATAGTCGCTGTAAACCCATAGGCCGCCGCTGCAAACCCACCAGACAGCCGCCTAACGCAGCCAATGAGCTGCCGAGCACAGCATCGAACGGCAGGAGAAAAAGCCATCATGCCGCCGGACACAGTGCCAACCAGCGCAGAAAAAAGCTGACAAGATGCCAGAAAGGTAAGAAAAAAAAAAACACTTTCAAAAAAACCTACTAGATGAAAATGTCTGGAATTAACTTATAAGGTCCGATGAATAATAATAAAAAGGTCTGTTACAGAAAAAAGAAAAAACGCTATTTAAAAAAAAATATCGGCATTTTTGTTTGCTTAAAATATCCCAAAAAATGTTTAAAAAAATCCTAAAAAAAATTGCTTCTCTACAGGGACTTTCACTGCCGTTGAACAGGTACCGTATTTGCTGTAAATTCGCCAAAATCTGGCGAACTGCCTGCTTTCTAAATAGCCAAATGGCCACGATAGTGCACCGTACGGGGGAAATTCCCTGTTCAGCGCAATTTCGGGGCCAGATCGGCCCTCTCTGAATAACCTCTTATGTATTGCATAAAAAGAGCAATGCATACCAACATGAAAACATCATCCCAATGCTTAATTATGGTGGAGAGCATAAGGATTTGGGGCTGCTTTGCTATCTCAGGGTCTGGAACACTTGCCCTCATCGAGGGAAAAATTAATTACCAAGTTTATCAAGACGTATTACAGGATAATATCAGGGTGGTGTGTGCCAGCTGAATCACAGAAGATGGGTGATGCAGTAAGACAATG
Source organism: Leptobrachium leishanense (assembly GCA_009667805.1). Classification (NCBI taxonomy): domain Eukaryota; kingdom Metazoa; phylum Chordata; class Amphibia; order Anura; family Megophryidae; genus Leptobrachium; species Leptobrachium leishanense. The sequence continues at coordinate 112,146,029 of CM019068.1, read as the reverse complement.
ATCCTAAACAGTAAAGTAAATCCACTACAGAATGGCTTAAAAAAAATATATTTTTTGGAATGGCTCAGTTAGAGCCCACTTTAACTCCTTAGTGATGCAAAGGGAGCTATTCACACCAGACCAGTAGCGGTATGAGGGGGATGCCAGAAGGGCAACCGCCCCAAACAGCACAGCAGGAGTGCCAGCGTTAGTCACTTGACACACTGCACATCTGTGGTAACATCGTTAAACTTGACGTGTCATACATGCAAAGTGTTATCTGCATTGCGCATGCACGGTGACATCATGCTATAGCCAGCAACCATTTTTGTTATGGTCACCAGAATTTTATAGGCTGCACTGTAGTCTGTTCCTGCCTGAGGCAAAGCACCTGCAAAAATCCTAAGAATATGGCTGAGCTGAAGCAAGTAAATAAAGAAGAGCAGTCCAAGCAGTCTGTGTCTGGTCTCGACTGTGCTGTTTACTGACAGCACAATTATCTGAGGTGTGGCAAAAATGTGTGGATTGTACATGCACGGCAAAGGCTGAGGACAAGAGCGGAACAAAGTCCCTCTAGCAAAAGAATAAAAATGCTTGCGTTACTTGTGTGCACAAAAATAATTTGTTTCCAAATGAATGTAAATTCATTATCCATTGCACTCCTGTTTACGCAAAAAAACAATGAAATGTTGACTAAGGCTAGGGTCAGACGAGCGCATTCTGTGCGGACTATGTGTCCATGCACAACGGACGTACTTTCTGACTGACGACAAGATAGTGGCCACACGGTCCGTTTTTGTGACAGACATTTTTTTTACTGATGTAGAAGTAAATTAATATGAAAAACATTTTGTCCGTCAAAATGCTGGAAGTCTAAAATGCAGTCCGTCTGACTACGTTCCATCACTCACACACAAAGCTATGCGGACATTGCGGACGCAGCGCACTCTGTGCGTCCGTTCTAGCGGATTTATGTTCTTGCCTAACTTGCGTCCGTTTACCGCCTCCGTTGTGCGTCCGCACTTCTGTGCGGACGTACTTCGTGTGTGGTCTCTATTGATCATAATTGTATGCTACCACGGACGTTAAAATGTGCGGCAACAAGGACGAGAAACACTGCGCTCGTCTGACCCGAGCTTGAGGCTGATCAATAGAGACCCACACACAAAGTACGTCCACACAACGGACGCGGCAAATGGATGCAAGTTAGGCAAGAACGTAAAACCGCTAGAACGGACGTGAGGAGTGCGCCACGTCCACATAGCTTTGTGTGTGAGTGATGGAACGTAGTCAGACAGACTGCATTTTTGACGGACAAAATGTTTTTCATATTAATTTTCCCTTCTACATCAGTCAAAAAAAACGTCAGTCACAAAAACGGACTGTGTGGACTCTACCTTGTCGTCAGTCAGAAAGTACACCCGTTGTGCACGGATGCACAATCCGCACAGAATGTGTTCGTCTGACCCTAGCCTTACAGGGTTATTCAGAGAGAGGTGAAAAGTAGGAGAATGGCTGGAGAATGGAAAATTCTAGGTCAAAATAGCCGATTTGGAAAATGAGATAAATGGGAGAATTTTTCTGGTTTGGCTATTTTGACCTAGAATTTTCCATTCTCCAGCCGTTCTCCTACTTTTCAACTCTCTCTGAATAACCCTGTTAGACTTTCAGAATGTTTAAGGCTGGGGTCAGACGAGCGTAGTGTTCACGTCCGTGATTGCGCCTAAAAGTATGTCCGTGATAGCATGACAGAAAGCCCATCGGAGCCCGTTACACAAAGTATGTCCACACTGAACTGCGGACGCACAATGGCCGCGGCCCACGGATGCAAGGCAGGTAAGAACGTACAACCCCTAGAACGGCCACACAAAGTGCGCTGCGTCCGCAACGTCTGCATAGCTTTGTGTGTAAGTGATGGAACGTGGTCATATGGACTGCATTTATACGTCCTGCATTTTTCACGGACAAAATGGTTTTGCTTTTTATTTTATTTTCTCTCCTACATCCGTCAAAATATACATCAGTGAATAAACGGACTGTGTGGCCACTACTGCGTCTTCCGTTCTGACTTACGTCCGTGTGCACGGACGTACAGTCCGTAGAAATCACGCTCGTCTGACCCTAGCCTAAGAAGATCCAATTCTAGCAACAGATTTGATTGACAATTCAGTCTGTAACAATGTAGCTGCCAAAGCTGGAAATGTAGATGTCAGTCATTGACACTTAAGGTTTTTAAAATCTGTGATTAAAATTTTTTTCAATGTTGCAGTGTGACACTAAGGTTTCACTTTCTTTTGATGAGCAATATATGTATACTCCAACATTTCTCTCGCTCAATAGAGCTCATTCTTTTAATTTCCTAACTCATTATTATAAACAATATGTGGAATTTGTTTACAACAGACAATTTCTGTGTTCACTAAATGGATACTCTAAAGTGAAAAAGGAAAGCGGGGTGGATGAGTTAAAAATTCATCCCTCCTGACCTCCTCCAGCCCTGGTCAGTGGGCTCGTCCCATAATTAACCAATGAAATCGTTCAAATGCACATGATGTGTATCATTCAATTGAGTGACGATCATTACATCATGTGCATTTGAACGATTTCATTGGTTAATTATGGGATGAGCCCACTGACCAGTGGGTTTAAATATACATACATTTCATGTTTTTATTTCTGGCATTCCTGACGAGCCTGTGGAAGGCGAAACGTACATCGGGTGCGGTCTAGTAGCTGTGAGCTATTTACCCTATCCCCCAAATCTCCCTTCTTTCAATTTTTTGCCAGTGTTTGGCTTATCATTACTGCTTTATTGTTTGCTTGTGGCTGGTTACTCTGTACCTCATTGTGGGCACATGTTCTCGCTATTTCAGCCTCACCATCCACTAATCTACAGCCTAATATCAGTGAAGTGAATTTGTGGGGGTTTCTTTTTTTGGGGTTTTATTTTCAATATACGTGATCAATTGTGACCATCTACGCACGATTTTTGCCCCAACTCACATTGCTACCTCAGTACCAAGTATTCTATATTGTCGCATGTGTGAGTGAACTATATACTGGACACATATGTCGATTCTTATACCAAACAAAAATACTTGTTGTTTTTAACTTTCTTTCATGTTGTGTGTATTTGTTTTGGTGATCACCATACTTTTGGTTTTTAGAGTTTGGCTTTAGGCCACAATAAAATTTGTTTTTCATTTTGTTTTCACTGATGCATTGTGTTCCTACTGACTTGTTCAGTGGTTCAGCTTTTTCCACATATAGAACCACAAGCATACTATTTGGATGTTATTTGGAAAAGGGTTAGGTTTATTGCTAGAGCCTAACTTAAAAAAATATTAGTTATGCCATCTGAATGGAGAGCGACAAATAGGGCATATTTATATCTTCAACAATGCATTGAATCATTGATTACAGAAAAGTTAAAATTTTTCAACACTTATTTTCTTTGTTAATGAAGAAAAGTGACGGTGCATTTAGGTCTGTGTGTGACAAAAATTATCTATAGTTGTTGCAATGGCCTATTTCCTAACCTGAAGAGAGGATCTTAGATCAATAAAATTAGAGGACTTTGAAGAGCTTTCAGGGTTATTCAGAGAGAGGTGAAAACCTTGAATGACTGGAGAATTGAAAATTCTAGGTCAAAATGGTCAAACCAGAAATTCTCCCATTTATCAATTGGCTATTTGGTCTAGAATGTTCATTCTCGTGGCAATTCTCAAGGTTTTCACCTCTCTCTGAATAGCCCTGTGTATATTTTAACAGGGTTATTCAAAGAAAGGAGAAAAATAGGAGAACTGGCAGGAGAAGAGAACAATCCAGACTAAATAGCCAATTTGGAAAGTGAGATAAATGGGAGAATGTTTCTGGTTTGGCTATTTTGACCGAAAATTTTCACTTCTCCAGTCATTCTCCTGAGATTCAGCTTTCTCTGAATAGACCTAAAAATTTATTTTGTGCTATTCATTTACAAAATAATGTATAGTGAAGGGGTGGCAAGCACTCCACAATATTTTCTAATTTATATTGTTTTAGATAAATTAAAACATAAATAAATACTATCAGGGTTATTCAGAGAGAGGTGAGAACCAGGAGAATGACTGGAGAAGTGAATATTATAGGTGATCATAGCTGATTTGAAAAGTGAGATAAATGTTCGAATTTTTCTGGTTTGGCTATTTTGACCTAGAATTTTCACTTCTCCAGTCATTCTGGTTTTCACCTACCTCTCTCTGAATAACCCTGTATGTGGTTTATTCTGTTGTGTATTGTGGAGAATCTGCAATAGAATTGAACATTCAAAGTCACTATAACCTAGGTTGAGATTTCTTCTACTTATTTTACTTATTTACTTATTTTTGCCTAAAACATCAAATTTCCCTTGTACAGTATAAACTTATTTGCTGATCTTATTTTCTATTTTTTTAAATTTTATTTGGTGGTCAGAGAGATTTAAGGCATGCCATTTTGAATGAACAAACTGAACTATCTAAAAAAGAATAGTAAGGCTAGTGTCAGACGAGCGTCTTTGGAGAGCGGAAGGAACGTCCGGGAGAGTGGACGTTCCTTCCACTCGACGCCCATCTGGCCACCTCGCTGAGCGCACTCAGTGTGTTCTGCGCTGCAACGCGCGATCATCCAATGGAGAATCGCACTTTGCAGCTCCGTCAACGCGCATCCTAGCTCTTTGCCGGAGAGGCTTGGATAACGGACGCTTGTTGCACACGCATTTCGTGCGCGCGCACAAGCGTGTGACTGGCCTCGGACGGACACCGGTAAGCACGTCAGTACGGGTGCACATAGCGTGCTCGTCTGACGCCAGCCTTAAAAGCAACTACCAAGGAACCTTTTATAGGTTATTTTAAAAAAGTTACAACATCATAGGATGTTATTCCCTAATTTGTGATGACTTGTAAATCCTAAACTAAAATAAATACACTATTCTGTCAGTCTATTTTCAACTAAAATTTGCAATTTTTCCTTGACTCTCCCAAAAAAATAAACACACCACTTCTTAGTTAATAACCGCATGAGATTAGCCTGAAGCTCAAACAGTTGCATTTGAAACAGGGTTATTCAGAGAAAGGTGAAATTCTGGAGAACGTTTGGTGTAGTGAAAATTCTAGGTCAAAATAGCTGATTTGGAAAGTGAGATAAATGGGAGAATTTTTCTGGTTTAGCTATTTTGACCTAGAATTTTCACTTCTCCAAAAGTTCTCCACAGTTTCACCTTTCTCTGAATAATGCTGTAAGTGTTCTATTCTTTACAGCCTTTTAGTGTATACAAGCTAAAGCAAAAATATTACCTGCGCTTTATCTCAAATCCAATTATATACTTAAATACATATATTTCTAGCACCACTACAGTGGCCATCAGAATGCAAGCTCATCTACCAACATCACTCAAACCTCATTAGGTGATTCTTAGATTAATTTTCACTTTTGCTCTGCTTAATTTATTCGTAACAACAATCTGATGTTCATCAATTTTTACCAAAATACTACTTTAGTACGTTATGCCATAAAAGTAGGAACAATGCAATATACGGTAGATATTCTAATGCCTTACCCAATTCGTTTGCTTGGACATCTAATTGTTTCGGTATAAAAGACATTGTGCAGCAATCAATGATTTGTTTATATGAGGAGAAAACAGCAGCAACTGGAAACAGAACAAGTCAAATTTCCAGAGTAGACATCAACCCAGTGTTTTTATGTGAGAGACATTAGGGGCCCCTCCTCAAATACTCCAGCAAAACATTTCCATTGGCCATCATGTTAACAGCCGATGTTTTTGTTTTTTTTTTTGTGTCTAGTGTCACAATTAGAGGATCAACCCATAGCGGAATTAATTTTTGAACAGCATTGTGTTTTTTCCCCTGGGGAATGGGTGTACACATTACCGGAATTTTCCAAAATGGCATTTGATAGAATTTGCCTTTGGCAAAACATAACACAATACCATATATTATTACAAGTAACAACAAAAGCAGCTTCTAGGACAGAACATCCAAGTGAATAGCTATGTGTTGCTTGAGTTTATTAAATATTTATGTTTATTTATCCTAAGAGTTCCATCCATAGATTATTTAGCTAAATACTCTGCAAGTTCTCTCAAACAATGTGAAATACAAAATGGACTTTTTTATTTTACGCATTTCAGATAAAATCTTCAGATATTTTCCTATGATGCTTTTTTAGCAAAATGGATGGGCAAAACTAGATTTGTTTGGGACGACGAAAACCAATGTAGGTCTGTTCTCTACTTAGAAAAAAAAAAACAGCAATTTTCTTTTAGAATTCCTTATTTGTGGAATTTTGTCAGCAGTACAGCAATACTGTGAATAGAATAATAAAGATCAAACATCAAAAAATAGATCATAACGGCCATCCCAGTCCAAAAGGGGTACAAGACTAGGGAAGGAGTGCAAAAGAGTGGGAGAACGCACATTCCATATCAAAGGGATGGAGAGGCATATGAGACAGGGCAGGGGAGAACAAAAGGAGAGGGGTGAGAGGGGGCACAGGGACTTTGACGGAAGCCGCTACCTTGAATCGATAAATCCCCCTTAGGTGCCGAGTTTACCCTAGAGTGAGCGGTGGTAGCAAGCTGGTTTTTGGTTCCCTTCAGGAGGATGGCGGTCGGCAGCAGTTACTACCCAATGATTTGCCTCGATAGTACAATTCTCTCCCAAATACTGGTCGAGACGTAGTATAGGTTAAGCAGATGGACTGATTTATTAGGGGCACATACAGGGTACATTTATATGGTACAGTATCGGGGCTTTTTTTCAGGGGGTACTCGCTGGTACTCAGTACCGGCACCTCACCACCAGCCCGAACTAACAGGAGAGAGCATGATGCTCCTCCTTCCTTCTGCAGTGGCAGGCAGAGAATCGGAAGCGCTCGGCAGCTCATGTTGCTCCTGTACGCTTCCAATTGTCAGGAGTGTATGTAGGGACCGATAACCCCCCTCTTCTCCCAGTATGTGACAAGGGAGGGCTGGTTAAATAATATCTCCCCTCTGTTTCTTCATTGCCCCAGCTCTGGCAGATGTGTGTAAACCTGCTGCACCCCCAGTGGTGTATTTAGGTTTTGTGCTGCCTAGGCCTGATTAAACTCGTGCACCCCTAATTTAAATTTGACACACCCCTTCCTGTCAAGGTCACACCTCTTCCTGGTTAAACTACGCCCTTCCTCTTTAGGCTCCACCTTTTCCTCTTTGAGCTCCACCTCATCCTCTCTGTATAAAAGTGGATACCAAGCTAAATATAAAAAATAAGTTTACAGAAATTGGAGATTCCCTTCTCTGTTTCCGATCTTAGATTTGTAGAAATCTCAAAGGAAACAAAAAGCAGTATCATAGCGCAACATTGTATAATTCTATCAACTCACACTTTGAGAGAGCTTCAAGCCCTCATTAGAGCGCGTTGCAGGTGTTACTGGACCAACCTGCCTGCCATCACGTGTGGTTCTCAGATGTAGGTAGAGATTGCCGTTTGTAGATGGATTCTCTGGGAGCCAGTGCTCGTAGCTTCCTGATTAAATAATCAGAATCCAAAGCGTAGAAGGTGGTAAAAACAGGTTTATTATACAGAAAATAAAATGTATGAATTGACACAATCTGCTTACTACTTTTTATACACAGAATTATACAATGTTGCACTATGATACTTTTTTGTTACCTTTTGAGGTTTATAAAAATCTAAGATCTGATATGAAGAAGGGAATCTCCAATTTCTGTAAGATTTTTTTTATAGATACAAAAAGAACAGCACTCCTCCATAAAACCACAAATATCGTACTGTAAGTGCTCTCACCACAATATGTGTAAAGGAACACAGATTTCTGAAGTTTTTATACTTCAATCGTTATTTCACTTCCTTATATGGATGGTTTAGCCTATTGACAACCCTAAAAATAAGGGAGAACATATGCCCTAGTGCAGCACAATAAATCAATATACAGTTGTGTTCAAAATTATTCAACCCCCACTGAAATTGAGTGTTTTGGCCAGTTTGACATTGATTTTGATCATTCAGTCATCTTGCTTACAATTAAATCAAAGAGGCACGTGTAGGTCAGACAAATATAACATAACATTTATAATTAAATAACCACAAATGTCTTTTCTTGTGCTCACATCATTATCAGTTTTATTCAACCCCAAGTGACATTCAATCTTAGTACTTAGTACAACATCCTTTTACAGTTATAATAGCTTTTAAACGTGAAGCATAGCTTGACACAAGTGTCTTGCAGCGATCTACGGGTATCTTCGCCCATTCGTCATGGGCAAAAGCCTCCAGTTCAGTCACATTCTTAGGCTTGCGCACTGCAACTGCTTTCTTTAAGTCCCACCAGAGGTTCTCAATCGGATTTAAGTCAGATGACTGCGATGGCCACTCCAAAATGTTCCAGCTTTTAATCTGCAACCATGCTCTAGTGGACTTGGAGGTATGCTTGGGATCATTGTCCTGTTGAAAGGTCCAACATCTCCCAAGCCTCAGGTTTGTGACGGACTGCATCACATTGTCATCCAATATCTCCTGGTACTGAAGAGAATTCATGGTACCTTGCACACGCTGAAGCTTCCCTGTACCTGCAGAAGCAAAACAGCCCCAAAGCATTATTGACCCCCCGCCATGCTTCACAGTAGGCAAGGTGTTCTTTTCTTCATAGGCCTTGTTCTTCCTCCTCCAAACATAGCGTTGATCCATGGGCCCAAACAGTTCTAATTTTGTTTCATCAGTCCACAGAACACTATCCCAAAACTTCTGTGGTTTGTCCACATGACTTTTGGCATACTGCAGTCGACTCTTCTTATTCTTTGGAGACAGCGAGGGGGTGCACCTGGGAGTTCTGGTATGGAGGCCTTCATTACGCAGTGTGCGCCGTATTGTCTGAGCTAAAACTTCAGTACCCACATCTGACAAATCTTTTCTCAGTTTCTCAGCAGTCACACAGGGACTTTTCTCCACTCTACGCTTCAGGTAGCGCACAGCAGTCGAAGTCAGCATCTTCTTTCTGCCACGACCAGGTAGCGTTTCAACAGTGCCCTTTGCCTTGAATTTGCGAATGATGCTTCCTATGGTGTCTTTTGGTATGTTTAACATCTTTGCATTCTTCTTATAGCCATTGCCCTTCCTGTGAAGAGTAATCACCTCTACTCTTGTCTTCCTGGACCATTCTCTTGACTTCACCATGTTTGTAACCACACCAGTAAATGTCTAGAAGGAGCTGAGTATCAGTCATTTTAAAGCTGCCTAATTGGTGCTTATTATGCTTTATTGCTGCTCCGTGACATCCACAGGTGTTTTCAATACCTGATTGAAAACACTTGAATGAACCTCTGTTCTTCAGAGTGGTAGTCCTTTTTTTTTTTTTTTTAAATTCTTTATTTTTGAAAGTTTGCATCGACATAGAGAGTCAACATATAATGAAAAAGACCTCGCAGGGCCAAAATAAGTCAACTGGTAAACTATAGAAGAAAAACAAAAAAAGAAATTTAAGATCATTCTCGGAAAACACATTTAATGTAAGGTCTCCTGCAAAAAACACTCTAGAGTTTAAAGTCATCTGCGAAAAACACATTAAGATTTCAACGTCATCTACAAGGAATGCACTCAACAAAATCATCCCCTATTAGGGGGTCTCATCCAAAAAGCAAGTTATAGGGAACTAATGGCTATTAACAGCCAGAGAAAGTCTTCAGGTAGGGAACAGAAACATAAACATAAAAAATTAATAATAATAGCCAGCCGGGGACATCAAGCTGTAAAAAAAAGAGGGGGGGGGAGGGAATAAAAAGATGGCAAAGGCCAAAAATGTGCCTGCCTTGGCGACTACCCAGACGGTCCATAAGGCCGCAGGGAGGCCAAGGGGGAATAACGGCACCTGGCCCGGTGTCACGGATCCCCCTGATACTAGAGTGGTGGTCCCTATACGCAGGACACTCTCTACCCTTCCGATCCTTAGAGTGGTCGGCACGACTAGACAGACTACTAGAATGGCAGTACAGAGCACATACAAGAGAGACGTCACGGATCCTTCTGTTTATCTGACTAGTGGTCCTAGACGCAGGACACTCTCTACCCTTCCGATCCTTAGAGTGGTCGGCACGACTAGACAGATATAGAATGATACACAAGACCTTAGAACAATTAGCTCTTCCCAAGACCCTAACAAGACAAGGGGTAGTCTGATGTGTGCTTAGGGTGCCACACAGACTGACCTCAATACCAGAATTAGAAGAGTTAATGCCAATACCAGGGGTTACGCACAGAATCGTTAGTTTGCCAATGCCAAGGGTCATACACAGAATCGTTAGTTTGCCAATGCCAGGGGTCATACACAGAATCGTTAGTTTGCCAATGCCAAGGGTCGTACACAGAATCGTTAGTTTGCCAATGCCAGGGGTCATACACAGAATCGTTAGTTTGCCAATGCCAAGGGTCGTACACAGAATCGTTAGTTTGCCAATGCCAGGGGTCATACACAGAATCGTTAGTTTGCCAATGCCAAGGGTCATACACAGAATCGTTAGTTTGCCAATGCCAAGGGTCATACACAGAATCGTTATTAGCCAAAATATACAAGAGCTCTGCGGGAAGTAACTACCACGTCAGGGCACCGGCTTCTCTGTGAGTCTGGGCTTTAAACCCGGCGGGTCCGCGTCTCGCCGCCAGGCCCCGCCCCCCACGTGTGCGGAAGCGCCCGCAATATCACTCGGCGCCTGGCCAGCGAGCAGCGAGGAAGCTGCTGCCAGGCGCCGGGGGGGTGCGGGGGCCACCGTGACAGAACCCCCCCCTCTACGGGCGGCCACTGGACGACCCCCAGGAGCGCGGGGGTGAGCCAAATAGAAAGCCCTCACCAACCGAGGAGCATGAACCTCAGTAGCCGGGAGCCAAGAGCGATCCTCTGGACCGTAGCCCACCCAGTCAACCAAGTACTGAAGGACCCCCCTAGAAACCCTGGCGTCCAGAATGGCCTCAACTTCAAACTCCTCCTCGCCCTCCACAGAGACAGGAGGAGGGGGGACACGGACCCTGGTGTACCGATTACACAAGAGTGGCTTTAAGAGGCTCACGTGGAACACATTGTGTATCTTGATATGGGAGGCAGTGCCAAAGCATAGGAGACCGGATTGATTCGCCGCAGAATCTTATAGGGCCTATGTATCTGGGTGCCAGTTTCATAGAGGGTACTAAGAGCTTGATGTTCCGTGAAGAAAGCCAAACCCTGTCCCCAACTTGATACACGGGTGCCGGCCTCCTGTGTCTGTCGGCCTTGATCTTCTGGATACCACTGCTATCCTCCAGTGCCCTTTTAACCCTTCCCCAAGTGTCTTTCAATGACGCTAAATGCTCATCCAGAGCAGGAAGCGAATCGGTATCAGGAAATGTAGCAGGGAGCACGGGGGGATCAAAACCGTAAACAGTGAAGAAAGGGGAATGTCCTGTGGCTTCGCTCACTGCACTGTTCAAGGCATACTCTGCCCACGGTATCAGGTCTGACCAGTTATCTTGTCGTTCGGATATAAAGCACCTGAGATATTTCTCTATATTCTGATTGGCTCGTTCTGCTGCTCCGTTGGTCTGGGGGTGATAGGCCGAAGAGAAGGATAGGTCTATCCCCACATTCTTGCAAAACCCTTTCCAGAATCTGGAGACGAATTGGGTCCCCTATCAGAGACAATCCAAGAGGAATACCGTGAATGCGGACCACATTGGTAATGAAAATGGGCACCAGTTCGGCTGCCGAAGGAAGCCTCCGAAGAGGAACATAGTGACCCATTTTGGAGAATCGATCAATGACCGTGAGTATTACAGTATTCCCTTTTGACTCGGGTAACTCTACTATAAAATCCATAGCTAAATGCGACCATGGTCGTTCGGGGATTGGCAGAGGCTGGAGTAAACCAATGGGCGCTGTTTTGGGATTTTTATGCCTTGTGCACACCTCGCACACGGTTATGTAATCCTTAACATCACGGCGCACCGTGGGCCACCAGAGGAGTTTACGTATACTAGACACTGTTTTGGTGATCCCCATATGCCCAGAGGTTTTGTTATCATGATAAAGTTTTAGTACTTCTTCTCTCTCGTTCTCAGGTACAAAGAGTTTCGCAGGAGGTCTCCCCCCAGGAGCTGTACCCTGGGCGGTCTGCAATCTTAACATCAGAGGAGACGAGACACTAATCGTGGTAAGGGCTATAATTCTTTCCTGGGGTACAATGGGATGCTGATCTTGGATGTTATGTTCATAGGATTCGTATTGTCTTGACAATGCGTCTGCTTTAATGTTTCTTGACCCAGGTCTATATGTGAGGACGAAATTAAAGCTTGAAAGAAACAATGACCATCTCGCTTGTCTGGCATTTAACCGTTTAGCGTCTCCGATGTACGTAAGATTCTTATGATCAGTTATGATGACAATGGGGTCCCTAGACCCCTCCAATAAGTATCTCCATTCCGTCAAGGCTGCGATAACTGCTAACAACTCTCTATTTCCGATATCATAGTTCCTCTCTGCCGGGGACAACTTTCGGGAATAGAAGCCGCATGGATGCAAGGGTTTGTCGGGTGCCTCCCTTTGGGACAAGACTGCACCAAGACCTAGCTCGGAGGCGTCAACTTCAACCTGGAAAGGCAGAGCCGGATCTGGATGTCGGAGAACAGGGGCAGTTGTGAATGCCTGTTTAAGTGCCTCAAAGGCTTGACTGGCCTGGGGTGTCCATTTCTGATTCACCAGCCCTTTTTTAGTCATAGCCGTGAGGGGAGCTACCAAGGCCGAAAAGTTTTTAATGAACCTCGGTAGTAATTAGTAAACCCCAGAAACCTCTGGATGGCTTTAAGCCCTTGGGGTAAAGGCCAGTCAAGAATCGCTGAGAGTTTTTTAGGATCCATTTGGAAACCCTCAGGGGTTATTATATACCCAAGGAAGTGCACTGTCTCTATGTCGAATAAGCATTTCTCTAGTTTACAATATAACCCAGCCTTCAATAATCTCTTCAACACTTGTTGCACATGGACGTGATGGGTGTCCTTATCAGGAGAGTATATCAGGATGTCGTCCAGATATACTATAACGAACGTTTGCAGAAAGTCCCTTAGGGTGTCGTTTATGAGGTCCTGGAAAACGGCTGGCGCATTGCATAACCCAAAGGGCATCACCAAGTATTCGTAATGCCCGCTACGTGTATTAAAAGCCGTTTTCCATTCATGCCCCTTCTTAACCCTGACCAGGTTGTACGCTCTGCGTAAATCAAGTTTCGTATAAATACGGGCCCCTTTTAATCGGTCGAACAATTCTGTTATAAGAGGTATTGGATATGCATTTCTTATGGTAATCCTATTCAAACCTCTGTAATCAATGCAAGGTCGCAGGTCACCCTCTTTTTTGGAAACGAAAAAGAAACCTGCTCCTGCTGGAGAGGAGGATCGTCTGATAAATCCTCGCTCTAGATTCTCCTTATATATTCCTCCATAATGTCGTTTTCCTTTTGTGACAAAGGGTATACGTGTCCTCTAGGAGGCATAGTACCAGGGAGCAACTCTATAGCACAGTCATAATGCGTTAGCGGTGGTAGGACCTCAGTCCTGGTTTTGGAGAACACCTCCTTTAGCGCCATATAACATTCAGGGACTTCGGTGGACAAAGGAGGTGCTGTAGCAAGATTGAGGCTACCAATCGCATTAACCCTGCCCAGGCACTTTGACTGGCAACTAGGACCCCAACACTTTATATCTCGCTGGACCCAATCAATCACCGGGTTATGCTCTATTAACCATGGGAACCCAAGAACGACAGGACATGAGGGAGAGTCGATAATCTGGAATCGTATGGTTTCACGGTGCAGAACTCCTGTAGTCATGCATACATCAATAGTGTCGTGAGTGATATGGGGACATGACAGGGGTTTTCCGTCTATGGCTTCCACCATTAGAGGCCTCTCCTTCAGAACCAGAGGTAAGAGGTTTTTAGCGGCAAAACATCTGTCCATAAAATTACCTGAGGCTCCAGAGTCTAGGAATGCCTCAGTCTCGAGGTGAACCCCCTCCCAGATGAGGGAGATAGGTACCAGAATCCGTTTTTTTTTTTTTTTTCATCGTCCACAAAGGAGGCATACAGAGAACCGATAACCTGGGTATTAGCTGTTCTTTGACCTGATTTGTTAGTCTCACCCCTGCTACCCCTGGGTCTCTGAGGACATTGAAGGCGGAAATGATCTGCCCCAGCACAATAAAAGCAGAGCCCCTTTTTTCTTCTGTGAGCTCTTTCTGCCTCTGAAATACCCGTTTTTCCTATCTGCATGGGTTCAACGGCCGGTACATCAGTCTTTGCGGTCTCCGGGTTGCCTGATGTAGTGGTGTGTCTGGGTACTAAGGGCAAAGGAGGCAGGACCCTTCTGGGTCTATCTCTGGGGTGTCTCCTTTCCCTGACTTGATCGTCCATGGCAATGCAGAAATCAACCAAATGATCCAGATGCATAGGCGACTCTACAGGGGGGCAAGGGGGGGCAATTGCCCCCCCATGATTATTCCTTGCCCCCCCATGTGCCCCCCCACCAAAAATCAGCTTCCAGCTTACCACACTTCTTCGGATCAGTGTATCTCCGTCCCTGTGCATCCTATATGGATTATCTAGGTGTCATTGGAAAGAGCAGATTCTGGCCTTTCCAATGATACCCAACATGACCATATTCCGTTTGAAATAAAAGTCAAAAACATTAAATAATAACAGGCACTTAAACTTAAGCATTTTCACAGGGTTGAAATGTCTCAGCAGTGAAGTGGTTAATGTTCAGACTATACATTACATTGTGTATTACATTAGTTTTTGCCTTGTTTAGTTGTATATTAAGGGTTAAATGGGTAGGCTTCATCCCTCACAGTATACATTTTATTTTTTCCTTGATTAATGGCATTTTAGGGGTTAATGTGTTAGCTATATGCCTCACAGTGTATTCATTTCATGTTTTACCTTGATTAATGGCATTTTAGGGGTTAATGAGTAGGCTACAATGCCACATTGTTTATTATTTTTATTGTATTTCCCTGGGTTTATGGCATTTTAGGGGTTATTATGGAAGTTAGAATCTAAAGGGTCTAATAATCTTTAGATCCTTTGCTTTTCCTCACATTTCGAGGAATTTATTTCGCCGAAAATAAAGTGAATTCCCTATTTAGCGAATGGTCACTGTAATTTGCTAAAAGTGGAGTCGCTGAAGCAGCTATCGGACATTCAGCGAAAATTGACGAACTGCGGCAAATAAAGTATCATGTTAGTACAATAAAAAGGCATCATTGCATCACATTACTCTGGGGTTTTGGAATCTTATTTATATATACTTATTTAGGGCACTATTACCTGGTGTGGGTTAACCCTTGCGTAAGCATGGTTTTGCGTTAGCGCCAGGTTAATTGAGTCTAGCGCCTGACCAACAGATCGTTTGCCTCTCGCTACAAACGGGAAAAATCACTTGGCGCATTGCTATTAGCGATTTGTACCGCGAGTTTACTGTACTTTCCGCGTCCTTTACTTAACATGGGGAGCGCTAGAGATCTCTAGCGCTTTTGCAGCTAGCAGATCAGTTAGTGCCGGCGCTAATTTTTTGAGGGAAGCTAATTGCAACATTTTACCTACTGCTCAACCCTGGTGCTAACTCCAAAAAAACAGATCTTCGCCCAAAATTAACAGGCAATTGAAAGGAATGCAGCACAGGTGTTCTCTTGGCCCCATACACTATAGCAATGGATCTGGTCCGCATTGTCGTTGCTGTTGCAGTAGGCTCTATTATAAAAGTATCCTTTATCCACATATATCCTAATTCTAATATATTGCCTAATTTTAAACATTTTATGCTGGGGGTATTCATAGTATGGAAGCGGTTGATTATTAGGTTGACTGTGTGGACCATGTTTAAAAGGGACACATGAATAAGTCTTGCCCTGAAACATGTATTATTTATATGCTGCAGCAGGGAAATTTGTTTGCTCACCTGGCCTTCCTTTTGGATCTATTAAATGCAGTGTAATGATTCTATATGCTGTTGGGTGGCATTTATCTTGCAATGCCCATCAGCCTTAATATATGTGTGCATCAAAACATGGATGATACAGCCACCTTGGATGATTTTAATAATGCAGGGGTGTGAGGTTATTCACTGGATGTGTTCATATTCAAGCTTGTGAGAGCGGGGGATAGGTATGGCCCGGCACTGGAAAAAAAACGTTCTATCCTGTACACAACCGCATTAGCGCTGGGTCTCAGCCCGGGTCTTAGAGTTTTCCTAGCGTGCGCCAAACGACCTTGTTCATGGACTACTGCAGACAAGGTGATCTGTTTGTGGGTCGTTAGGCACTAAGTTTTAGCGACTCGCGCTAAATGTTTCCTTTAGCGATGGTGTTTTAGCTCACACAGGTGATTGGGCCCTTAGTTTTATTCAGTGATATGATTTAGTGGTGAAAATTATTAGTGCCCCCCCAGTTTTGACTGCGGTATCTTTTGTGCCCCCCCTAAATATTGTTCCTAGAGTCGCCACTGTCCAGATGTTCTGGTAATTTTAAGGGAGCCAACTCAAACATAAAAGCCTCGTTCAGGCCTTCGGTAAAGGCTAGGGTTAAAACGTCGTTCGGCCAGTGCACCTCAGAAGACAAAGTCTTAAACTCTATGGCATAGTCGGAGACCCTCCTATTACCCTGTTTGATGTGAAACAGGGATCTACCCGCATTGGTAGCCCTTCTAGAGGGATCAAAGGTACGTTTTAACTCGGAGGTAAAACCCTCATAGTCATAAATGATGGGTTTCTTATTCTCCCACAAGGGAGTGGCCCATAATAAAGCTTTTTCGGTTAGATGATTAATCAGATAGCCTACTTTGGCTTTATCGGACATACAGGACCCTGGATTGTTCTCGAACAGGATCTCGAGTTGGGTCAGAAAGCCCCGGCATAAGTTTGGTGTACCATCATAGCGTACGGGTGCCTTCATACTGAGCCTACATCCCTCGGGGCGGCCGAATTGACCCTAGGCACTACTGGGTCTGGAGGGCTTGCAGTTCCAGAACTGGGTCGATTTAACAGGGTTTGCAGGGCAAGAGCAATCTGGTCCATTCTATGGTCCTGCTCTTCTTGTCTGGCTGCAATACGGGTCAACTGATTAGAGAGGTCTGCGGGATCCATTGGCCCTGACGTAATGTCACGGATCCCCCTGATACTAGAGTGGTGGTCCCTATACGCAGGACACCTCTACCCTTCCGATCCTTAGAGTGGTCGGCACGACTAGACAGACTACTAGAATGGCAGTACAGAGCACATACAAGAGAGACGTCACGGATCCTTCTGTTTATCTGACTAGTGGTCCTAGACGCAGGACACTCTCTACCCTTCCGATCCTTAGAGTGGTCGGCACGACTAGACAGATATAGAATGATACACAAGACCTTAGAACAATTAGCTCTTCCCAAGACCCTAACAAGACAAGGGGTAGTCTGATGTGTGCTTAGGGTGCCACACAGACTGACCTCAATACCAGAATTAGAAGAGTTAATGCCAATACCAGGGGTTACGCACAGAATCGTTAGTTTGCCAATGCCAAGGGTCATACACAGAATCGTTAGTTTGCCAATGCCAGGGGTCATACACAGAATCGTTAGTTTGCCAATGCCAAGGGTCGTACACAGAATCGTTAGTTTGCCAATGCCAGGGGTCATACACAGAATCGTTAGTTTGCCAATGCCAAGGGTCGTACACAGAATCGTTAGTTTGCCAATGCCAGGGGTCATACACAGAATCGTTAGTTTGCCAATGCCAAGGGTCATACACAGAATCGTTAGTTTGCCAATGCCAAGGGTCATACACAGAATCGTTATTAGCCAAAATATACAAGAGCTCTGCGGGAAGTAACTACCACGTCAGGGCACCGGCTTCTCTGTGAGTCTGGGCTTTAAACCCGGCGGGTCCGCGTCTCGCCGCCAGGCCCCGCCCCCCGGCGTCCCACGTGTGCGGAAGCGCCCGCAATATCACTCGGCGCCTGGCCAGCGAGCAGCGAGGAAGCTGCTGCCAGGCGCCGGGGGGGTGCGGGGGCCACCGTGACACCCGGGCGCTCAGGAGCAAGCCGGGCACCAGGCCACGGTTGCGTCCGAGATGTCCCGGAATAGCCAAATTAAAAAAAAAAAAAAAAAAAAATTGCCAAGCGGGGGGGGGGGGAAAAAATAGCTCGGTGGGATTTTCCACAACTCAGCGAGGAGAAGAGTCCCAGGGGGGGGGACAAAAAGAGGTCCCCATAGTGTGGCTTTCAACCCGGGTCAGTAACCGCCCGATCCGGAGCGAGACCCGCTCCTAAAAGCACTGGCCAGGCTTCAGCCGGTTCCGGTATATTGTAGAGAACGTTCATGTAGGTAACCGCTAGTGAGCCAGCTAGCCCCCAGCGGTAGCGGACTCCCTTATGCCGTAGGAAGGCTGTCACGTCTCGGAACCGTCGACGTGCCACCAGGGTCATGAAGGGCAGGTCTTGATATATCGTCAGTAGGGCTCCGTCAAATCGAACAGGTGCTCTAGCTCCAGGGGCCGACATGAGTCGCGTCTTAGTTGCCACATCTGCGGCTACTGCGATAACATCCCTCGGGGCATCTTGGGGGGCTGTCGCAGCTTTGCGGATACGGTACACCCCCCCAAACACGTCTGCTTTATCGGGTGGGGACTCGGATACCTGACGAGCCAGACGATTAGCATAGACGAGCAAGTCCGCAGCAGAGATCGACTCCGGGATACCACGGATTCGGACATTGCGTCGACGATGGCGAGATTCCAGTGTCTCCACAGATCGTGTCAGCAGATCAACTTGAGATTGTAGAGCAGACACCTGGGACGAGAGAACCACCTGCTCAGTCGCAAGGTCCGCAGTTTGGGCCTGGACCGCCACCACTTGGGATCGTATCACCTCCACATCAGCTTTCACTTTAGACATCTCCGTGGACAGCAGCGACTTAATTTCGGCGATGAAGCTCCGGTAGTCCCTCATCGTTGTGGGACGTGCATCATCCGAGGCATCCTTAGTATCCTCTCCAGAGGAAGTCGCCTCCTCAGAAGGAGCTCCCATCTCCCTGCGGGCAACCGCTGCAGGACATCATAGCGAGGAGAGCGAACGGCAGGCTGCGGTAAATCCCCGTCATCTGTGAGCGGTAAGTTTGCGTCAGTATAGCCCAATAGGGGGTCAGGGGCAAGAACCGCGGGCTCGGGAGAGGTCGCCACCACAGTCTTCTTGCGCTTTTTCTGTGCCCTCTTCCGCGCAGCAGGGCTCATTGCTGCCGGAGCTCGGCCTCGGGACCTCGAGGGCAACCAGTCAGTCTCAGGCAGACACCCCAATAACCAGGAACCATCCTCCTCTTCCGACGAGCCATACCCCAGGGGAAGGGTAGAAGCGATGGCTGTCGCTCTGGCAGGGCATCCACCCCCCAAGGACTCCCTGATGTCCCGCTGTCTGGAACTCACCGATCCGCTGCTCCGTTTAAGCAGCGTTTTTTTTTCCCATCTTCAGGGAGAGAGGAATGGTCGACCGCCGGGAATCAGTCCCACGCCAAAAAACCTCTGATGTCTCTTTGTCTGGGGCCCTCTGGGTAAAAATGTGAGGCCGATGGCCGGGATTCAGATCCGCTACGTGCAGCAGGAAACTCCCCAGGCTTCACAAAATGGCCGCCACCGCAAGGCCGAACTAGGCCCGAACTTCGACCGTCCCAAAAATGTCTCTGCGTGCCCGAGGAACAGCGATTCCGATGCGCTGCGGGTGTCAGGTCACCAACAAGTTGAAAGCAGAGGGAGAGGATCGCTAAAAATCTGTCAAAAAATGCTGGAAATGCTGAAATCACAGCAGAGCTCTCACTGCATGCGACCTCTCTCATCCGCTGCTGGCCACGCCCCCCAGAGTGGTAGTCTTTAAGGGGTTGAATAATTGTGTCAATGAAGAATTCACAAAAGAAACATTTACTACTGTATTACAAAACCAATTGATGTCATTTTAGTTGCATATGGTTCTTTAAAAAGTCCTTGTAGGATTTCATTCTGAATACAATTACAAATGTACACTAAATTCCCTAAAACCCTTTACAGCATTGGGGGTTGAATAATTTTGAACACAACTGTAGGTATTCAAGGTATAAAGTCTTATAAAAGGCTCACTCACAAAGGTGGAGCTTATAAGCTCTTATATATCCACAGTAGGGCAGTTATCTGGGCCTACCCAAACGACACAATCTTCTTAGTCTTGAATTCTGAAAATGCCTGATTGTATTTAATTCTTTGCCAATTCCTGGATCTGAAAAAAGGGCAATTCTGGAGTCTTTGTTTTCTTAAGTAGACTTTAATAATTTCAGTATGGTAAAAGAAGCAGTTTAGCAACAAGCAACAAGTCAATCCTATTTATACAGCAGCTTCCACAATTTGGCAGGATACATTTTTTGCTGCTTAGCTTTGCTTGTTCACAGCAAAGGATTTTTTTTTTATCTGTGCAAGGAAAACAAAGGGGGTTGCTATCAGGTTACAGAGTGAACAAAGAGTTTCTTGGTCAGAGCTGTAAAGGTGCAGCACTCATGGTGGCAGGCAATGACACGTTCCAGCAGGTTGCTTGATTTTATAGATTTTGACCATGGATTCTAAAGAACGCCTATGGCTACAGCCAAAACACCTGTCAGAAAAGATCATTATTACCCAGTGATTAGGATTACTGATCATCGGGAGTTTATTGATCATCCAGTGATTATTGACTGGTATTTAGAAGAGATAGCATACTCTCAATGCATCATTGTATGTATGTAAAATGCTTTATAAATAAATACTAGGAATTGTTGATTTGCAGTGATTTTTTATTATCTGGCAATTATTGATAATCCAGTGATTACTTGGCAAGCATTGATAATCCAGTGGTTATTAGCTGTTACTTATGTATCAAGCTACCCTGGTTTGCCACGGATCATATAAAAAAAGTTTTTGATTGACAGGCGATTATTGATCGTCCTGTGATTATTGATTATGGGTAGGGATGAGCCAAACACCCCGGAGTTTGGTTCACATTCGAACTCGAACACGAACCAAACTCAATGCAAGTCAATGGGAGTCAAAAGTTTGGTTTTTAGAGTGCCCTCCAAGAGGGCATATATGCAAGATATTTGCCATAAAAGGTGTATGGGGGTCCGGGTAGCGCCCTGGGGGACACGAAACGAGGACAAAAAGTTTTAAAAAAAACTTTTTTAAAGGAACAGTGAGTTTTCCATGAAATAAGGGTTAAAAATAAAAACGAAAAATTCCTTCAAATATCGTACCTAGGAGGTCCCCATAACCTGCCCGTCAAGTGGCGGATTTATAGGATGTATAGAAACATTTAAAAACAAAAAAATGACATTTCAAATGACGGTAAACTGTTTTCCTTTAATCTATTCATAAACAACTGCTTGGGGCGGCAGTCTGTATTTAAAGAGGAGACCTTTTAGGATGCGCAGAACAAGTTTAGTGATTTTTTTGGCTAAATTATGGTGAAACTTATGCAGGCTTTGGATGAAAGTAACAATAGGTGCTTTAAAATTGGGCCTTTAATGTTGGCAACAGTGCCGTCACACCGTAACCCCTCTGTGGTATTGTGGAAGAGTGCAGGGTTGGACCCTGCGGTCCAAAAAATTTAAATGATATAAATCTGGTACAGGTGTCAGTGCACCCAAATATTGTGCCTTCACACCGTAAGTAACCCTTTGTGGTATTGTGGAAGAGTGCAGGGTTGGACCCTGCGGTTCAAAAAATTTCAATCATATAAATCTGGTAATGGCATCAGTGCACCCAAATATTTTGCTTTTGGTGGCAGCAAGTGCCTTCACACCGTAACCCCTTTGTGGTATTGTGTAGGAGTTCAGTGGTGGAGGTTTTGTGAATGCAGAAGAAATCCCCGCTCTATTCCGTTACGTCAGCATCAGGGGATTGATAGCTGCTGATCCAGGACTGATTCATTTTTATAAATGTCAGCTGGTCTACAGAGTCGGTGGACAGAAGCACTCCTTTGTCTGCGACAAAACCTCCAGTGGCACTGAACATCCTTTCAGAAAGCACGCTGGATGAAGGGCAACATAGTAGCTGCATAGCATACTGGCTAAGTTCTGGCCAGTGATCCAATCTCAACACCCAATAAGCCAGTGGATCATCTGCTGGAAAGGTATCCAGGTCTGCCCTTGCCCCTAGGTAGTCCTGCACCATACGGTGAAGACGCTGGCAATGGGTGCCTACATTTGACGTCCCTGGGCGTCGTGGACTAAAGTTTTTTTAAAAAGGCATCAGTCAAGCTGCCTCGGCCTTCACCTCTATTCCTCTGATCATCCACAGCCTCAGAAGCACCTGTGTCATCACTTGGTAACCTACCAGTGCCTGGAAAGGTGTTACACAAGTGTCGCTTTAGAACGTCCTCAAGTTTTTTCATCCTGTGCTCCCTCTGTGCGGGCAGGATGAGCTCTGCAACTTTACCCTTGTATCATGGATAAAAAAGGCTTGCCAACCAGTAATGATCCCTCTCCTTGATAGTACGAATCCTGGGGTCCTTTATCAGACTTTGCAGGATAAGGGAGCCATGCAGCGTAGGTTGGAGGTGGCATTAGATTCCGAGTCTTCCGGTCAATGAGGAGGATGACCCCATCGTGCACTTCCTCCTCCCAGCCACGTACTAGTCCTTGTGTTTCTGGGCACACAAAACCCTCCCTTGAGGCACCTTCAATGCCCCCACAACTTAAATATTCCTCCTCCTGTCTGATCTAAGGAGGACGGAGGAGGAAGAGCTCATACAAGCAGCTTTCTGGAGTCTTTGTGGATGAACAAGCTCCAGCACAAAGTCCCATCTTGGATCCCTCCCAGCTGCAATCAGAGTTACCCAGTGTGCCGTGAAGGAAATGTAACGGCCCTGTCCATGCTTGCTGGACCACGTGTCTAAAGTCACATGCACCTTGCTGCTGACTGCCTTTCCCAATGACTCCATAACATTGACTTCAACGTGCTGGAATGGCCTTCCGTGAAAATTAATGGTGTTTTGGAACCTGCCACTGTGGTACAGCACATTCAGCAAATTCACGGAAGGGAGCAGAGTCCACCAGCTGGAAAGGCAGCAGCTGCAATGCGAGTAATTTTGCTAAGCTGGCATTTAGACGTTGTGCTTGGGGATGGTTGCGACTATATTTTTTCTTACGCTGCAGCAGCTGGGGCAATGTAATCTGACTGCGTAAATGTTCAGCTGATGGGATGCTGTCACATTGTGAGGAAGGACCTGGTACATCCATTACTGTAGCATCATCCCTGTCAGTGGAGGTTGGAGTCAATGACATGGCAGGACATATACAGGGTAATTCAAAGAGATCCGAATTGCTTGAGAAAGGTAACCGAACGCTGAAAATCAGTGTTCGGTTACCTTTCTTGGCCATTCGGCTATCCAGAGAGCAGGCAATTCGCCAAATCCTGGCGAATTGCCTGAACATACGGTGCCTGTTCAGTGCCTGTTCGAGGGCAGTAAATACCCCATGAAAAAGCACTGCTTCGGCTATTCAGAGAACACAAACCAGCAGTGAAAGGTTCCCGAAATGCCCTGCCATTCGGTGGTTTAATTCGGCAAGTTTATTCAGGAGAATCCCATAGGCTTCAATGTTAAAAATATTCCCGTTTTAATGCAATATCTAATAAACCGTTCATTATAAAATTCTGCAGTAAAGAGTCTCTTTATTTATAGATTTTTTAGGATATTTTAAGCATTTTTCAGAATTTTTTTAAAAGTCCGATTTTGTTTTTTAAGTTATTTTTTCTGTAACAGCCCTTTTTATTATCATTCATTGGACCTCATATGTAAATTTCAGACATTTTCGCTCAGTAGTTTCTTTGCAAACAGCGTTTCACTTTTCAATCATTCATGCAAACTGTTTTCCTAATTTATTCACTTCACTCTGTCTGCGGTGTCGGCTTTTTCCGGAGTCTTCGCTGCGTGTGATCGGCTCCTGCTCGGGTTTTTCCGTGGTTTTCGGCAGGTTAATCCAGCTGTTTTTTTGTGGGTTTTCAGCGTGCATTCACTGGGTTTTGCGGTTCGTTTTTGTCGGGTTTGCGGTAGCTTTTCCTTGCAATTCGGGGACCCTGTGGTGTTTGCTGAATACACCGCAGGGTCACCAAAATGGGATCGGTAAGAGGAACCGAATTGAAGAGAACGAAAAGTCACCGAACGTGCGGTGACTTTTCGATTCTCTTTGAATTACCCTGTTAGTGGGGGTAGAGACAGGTGAGGAGGACGTACGCAAAGTTTTGCACCAACGGGATGCGTGGCAGGTGGTCATATGTCGCCTCAAGCATGTGGTACCCAAGCGTCCGGTGTCTTTCCCACGCTTGAGCCTTATCTGACATAGATTACAAATAGCAACGGTGCGGTCTGCTGCACATTTCTTAAAGAACTCCAAGACAGCAGAGTTCCTGGATGTGTGCTTTGAGACAACAGCGCTCTGCACCTGAGCAGCTCTGACATCTGATGCCTTGGACTGGCTAGTGCTATGGTTGGTCATAGAGGACATTGTGCCTCGTGTTTGTTGTGCCTCCTCCTCCTCCTCACTTGACTCCGCTGTTCGAACAGGCACCCAGGTGGAATCAGTGACCTCATCATCATTGTCATCACCCCTATCTCCTCGTCACTGGAGCCAACTTGGCAGTATGCTGCAGCTGCTGGGGAAACATGAGTGCCAGTTATTTGTGTGTCACTGGCACCCCTTTCCTCTAGGTTCATTATATTCCCTTCCTCAACCTCAGATTGAATCAGAGTACTGTAGTTGCTGCGCATCCTCCTGCAGCCTGTCAATGTCATTGTAGTCAAACAATTCAGCTGACTCCTCCGTGTGTGATAGCGAGGCTACGGCAGGAGTAGCTGTGGACATGGAGGCTGCATTAGATGCTTTGGCAGCTGAGGTGGACTGTAAAGCACTACAAGCATGGCTGGCAGAGGACTCTGAGGATGAGGATGGCCTGGTTAGCCAATCCACCAAATCCTCTGTATGTTGCTGCTGTAGCCAATTACAAGCTTCAGGCCAGTGGAAAAGTGCATTGTGGTCCATTGTGGGCGAACAGGCGAACAGGTTCATAGGATGCGAACAGGCGATGTTCGAATTGAACTCCGAACAGCTCATCCCTAATTATGGGGCAAATTTGTGATCAGGCTGATGCTGTATTTTCAGGGACAGTATAGCCACACTGGCTGATCCTGGCTCTGTGTAAAGTGACGGTCATTGACCTGTGAGTCTGCGGTCACTGTGGAGGGGCAGTCTGAAGTGAGGAGTACACCCACCTGATCCAGCAGAATGACCTGGTATTAGTCATAATATATAAAGGGGATGAAGGGCACTCCTATATGTTTGGGATAGGAGGGCTCCCTGTGCCCCCTCCAGTGATCACACCATTTAGACTATCAGCGCAGGCACTGGCCACATAAGGCTTAACAGCCCTTTGGTAGAGACTCTGGGAGGAAGTGACGTCATATGACCACTTCCTCCCAGCGCTTTCGCTCGGCGGCTGTAGGTGGCAGGTCTTAATGATCGAGGTAGGTGGCAGGGTCCCATGATCGAGCGGCTGGTCCTGCCGAGCAGCGGAGCGCTGCCCCCTGTAAATTGCCGACCTAGGCCTAGGCGTTGTCGGCCTAGGCCAAGATACAGCACTGTGCACCCCCCTCTCTAAGCAGCTGCTGAATCTTTGAACAGCATGGGGAGGGGGGGTGCAGCATATTTACACACATCTGCCAGAGCTGCAGATTGTCAGGCAAGCGGTGTGATCAGAGGAGCTGGCACTGTAAGGCGGTACAGGTGGCCGCCTAAGAGTGCAAGACCAGAAGGGAGTTGCATCCTTGAAATTGAATCCTTGGTCACTTGCCTTGACAGGGATCCACATTTTTAAACTATCTGCCTAGCGCTGTGTCCCTGCTGCTTCTCCTCTAGCATGCAGCCGGTGCCCAGTGAGCTGCATTGTATCTGAGAGGTCAGAGATCAGTCTCCCCCGTGGTGTTGGATACGGAAGCCTGCGCACTCTGCTCCTGGTCCCTTCCTCCTTGCTGGTGCCTGGCCCTCTCTGATGTTGCCGCCTTACCCCCAGCCTCCCCAGCAGTTCTAGACAGTGTGTGGTGCACCCTGGAAGGTGAGAAGGTGGAAATTTAAGTCCTGACTGCATTGCTCTGCAGGGACTCTGTGACGTTTTGGACATTCGATGCACCAGGCGCCCCCTCTGGTATCATGAACATTGCCATGTCCTGCATTGTATATTCAAGTTCCTGGAAGTGATGCTTCTTCACATGTTCAGGCCCTGTAATTCACCGGACAACGCCTTGAACTAAATTGAACTGTGTTTAAAAAGAGGCAACACCCTAAGAAGGGTGCTTCCTCATTCATTGGAGTCCTGGCCTTGGTGTAGTACAGACTCTATTCTAGTTTATGGTCTTGCTGGATATTCTTCAGTTTATTCCTAGTATATGTTCTTGTTTGATATTTTCTCTGGTTTATTTCTTGTTCATGCTCTCGCTTATTTTCCCTCTGGTCTTTGCTGATTCTTTTGATTCCTCTGTTATTCTTAGTACAATGTTCCTTGCTTTATTGGATCCCAAGTGCACTAGTCCTATTGCTTTATATTTTGACCATCCTGATTGCCTGAGACCTGTTCAGACCGGTTTATGTATTTATGACTATTCTTTGCCTGTTCCACTATGTACCATTGCCTAGCCTTGTATCATATTGTAGATATTGTATATTGTATTTCTGTGTTCTGTTAGGTCGCTAGTCCCCTATTGCACGTCTTGCCTCTCCTGCATGTTTTCTGCTTTTTGTTCCAGACCTCATTCCTACCACTCCCAGCCATCCCTCTATTCTGTGTTCTGTTAGGTCGCTAGTCCCCTATGGCATGTGTTGCCTCTCCTGCATGTTTTCTGCTTTTTGTTCCAGACCTCATTCCTACCACTCCCAACCATCCCTCTACTGCCTCAGCCCATTCCCGCATCACCTTTTGTTTCTAGTCTGTACCTCCGCCGCCCCTTTTTGGATCTCCTGCATCAGCCTATTCCCATCTATGTTTCTAGTCCTTTTCTGTAGCTCTTCTAGGTTAGTGTATTTCCTCTAGTGTTTAGTTCAGTTATCTGTGGTTTTTATTGTGTTTCATTCTGGTCTGGTTATATTTTGGTATAGTACTTCTTGTTCCAGTTTTGTTTGTTTATTTGATTGTTACAAATAAACCTGGCTGTTGCCTTTTAACTCAGTCTGATCTTGCATCACTGCACAGTAGGCTCACACCCAACCCAGGCCCGGCCAATTGTGACAGACTCCGTGACAGGCGGGCCTCAGAACAAAGAAAAAAACTGCTGCTGCTTCCAAATACACTTCAAAACAGCATTTAAAAAAATGAGCTCTGGCAACACAGGTATGTTCACCTGGTACCTGTTACCACTATGTGGGGGTGTTCTTAAGGTCAAACACCGTCTCATTGGAGTCCCCAGTATTATTCAAACAATACTTGGTGGATAGTGGAGTTTTATTGCTGTGTAGCTCATACACACTGCGCATTACTGTGAGTTTCATTGCTGTGGTGCTCACAAATGCTAGGGGATTATCCATTCAGTGCCAGCATTGCAAAAAAAAAACAAACAGCTAACTGCACTGCAATACAGACTTTTCTTGCAACAGAGGCACTTAGTGTATAACCCCCATAGAGTTACATCAATAGTTGTACTTCATTTAAAGGAACACTGTATTAAAAAAATATGGTTCCCTTTTATAGTGTCTTACTTTAAGTAAGCTACAACTATTGTTTATTAGGACACGAAAATAGTCATAATAATCAGTTTTCCGAAGGGCATTGGAGTACCCCCACCTATTTTTCCTGAAAAAAAAGGACTGACTAGACCTACACGTTTGTGTCACTATATTTACCCAATCACTGCCAACACCTTACCTTGAGACACATACTTTCCATTATCACAGAATTTCAGGAGGGGATAATAGTCCTAAATTACCCCAAGCTGCCGCTCAACTCTAAGATTGACACCTCTAAAGAAACCTTGTGTGCACCCCCAATAAAATACAACACTACATTGTGTGGTGGCCAGGGGCTCTCATCGAAAGAGAATTGCAATTTAACCCTTTCACTGCTGAGGCATTTCACCGCTGTGGGCTGAGCTCGTTTTTATCGCTTTCGCCCATCATGTTTAAACCCGATTTGAAGCCACATTTTATTATATGGCCCAGACATATTATATATCGTTCTTTCCGGCAGACTCGGCAGATTCATAATATATCATTTTTATATGTATACGTCATGTCCTGCCTGTAATATTATGACAAAAAATGCAATATAAATTGAATTTTTAATCATCTGCAGCGTGTAAAGTGTATTTTATCACATGAACGTTTGCGGTTATATTTTCTATGGGGTGCACTTGTACAAAAATTAGAACTGGGGACTTGTTAAATTTTTTTGGGGGGAATTACGTGATTTTTAGCAAACACACCCCATAGAAAAAAATCATTAGTGCAGCATCATTGTTAACATTATAATTGAAATGTGAACAATATTGCTTCACTAATAAAAACAACACAAAAAAAACCCATGTTTCTAATTTTTTTTTTTTTTAAAAATTAAAATTTATTTATTATTATTTTTACTTTGTACCTGCTCATGTTGGGTATCATTCAAAAGGCCATGCTCAGGCCTTTCGAATGACACCCTCCATGACCCCATAGATCTCCACCAGGGGATTTCCTTGGGAAATCCCAGTGCAGCTAGGGGTTCCCCGGCTATCTGACGTCATCACGCTATGCGTGATGACGTCAGGCAGCGAGGGGGGACCCAGGGGAGGAGACGCCATCCAAGATGGCGGCCCCCACTGGAGCTAGGCCGTACTTCAGCGCCGCAAGGCGCTGAAGTGCGACCCGGCGCTTGAGGGGTTAAAACCAGGCACCGCTTAAAAGGGGAGACTCTCCTGCCTGTCTTTTGGCACTGCTCCTTACCGATCGAGAGGGATCCAAACGGGGGTGGGGTTTGCCTGGAAATGACGTCATTGCGCGATGATGTCATTTATGTTGGGAGGAGCTTGACTTCAGCGTCTGAGGACGCTGAAGTAAGAACGCCGCGGGACCCCGGACAGAGAGGTATGTATCTCCGCCGGGGGTCCCGCAAAGCTGATGACGTGTGGGGCACGTCCTCAGCATGTAACGTGCGTCAATGAGGACGTGTCCACACGTCCTCAGCAGTGAAAGGGTTAAATGTAAACGCTCTAAGCAACAGGAGACCCATATCACCCTGATTAGGGCACTTGAAATTACACACAAGATGTCAGAATGAGAGCACGACTATGAGTTGTTGCTAACATTAAGTGTAACAACCTAGGCTCTACAAATAAATTTTTTGTGGCATTTATTGAAGGACACACCAAAGTCATTTGTAGCTAGGCCTGGACAAGTTGCAAGATGTCTCTGGCCAAGCTACTCGGGGCACCTCAAAGACCTCTTCCAGGGATGGGCCCTCAGGCGGTGCTCAAGTATACAAATGCTCTGTCGGTCCCTGATTAGGATACCAGCAATAGAAAAAGCAGAATTCAATTTATATGCATTGTGTCTGTCCAAGACCTCTCCTGCCATACCATAACCTCACCAATGGATCTTATGTTGCAGTTTGCTCCAGAAGAGGTGAGAGTCTTGAATGGCTGAATGGAAATGGAAATGGTTGAATGGAAAAAGCGTTAAAACTTAGCTAGCTATGTTGAATAAAAGTTATTAACTGGTACATGAGAATACTCGGTTGGAAGCTATGAAAACAGCATCCAACACAACAGACAAAAAAAAAACAGCAAAACAAAGGTGTAACGTGCATCACTTTGAACTTGGGGTACATGGGCCTAGAGATGTATTTGGGAGGTGCAGGCCTGATGTTCTATATTATTTCCGTTCCCTCTCCTATGTTGAAGTCACCCTGTACCTCTAGGGTGCATGGTGTTTGTGTAATCTGTGTTATTTATGAATAATGTGCTTGTCTATGTGTGCATCTGTCAGATCTGCTGATAGGATAACTGGATGAGTTATTTTAGCCTTTTCCTACTTCACCTGGTCCTTTGTTGATCTGCCTTGTTGAGAAAAACTGTCTGTAACAGAGCTTCTAACTCGCCTCAAGTCGTTGTCAAGTGTTGCTTTCTGGCAGACCACATCGACCATTCCTGAATATGATGACCGCTGTGTGTCATTGTGCTACGATGTTAGTAATAATGGCTTCAATCGGGATCAACAATTGTATATAGCGGCTACCCACACCATGAGTCGTGACTGTATGTAGGGTCAAAATAGAACGCTTTAAATTGGGGACAGACACACATATTAATTGTGAGACTGGTTCAGGAAATTTCCTAGGTAGCTTATGGGGAAACCAGAGACGCAATACCAGGTAACCCTTCACCCAGGTTCTGTACCAGTGTCACGTGCGGTGTCCGGTGAGTAGGGATGAGCTGTTCGGTTCGGAGTTCGGGTCGAACTTAGCCTGTTCGGTTAGATCGCGAACTCCAAACATTTCCGGGTGGTCGGAGAAAGTTCGACCACTATGCATCACAATGGCCCACAATGCACTTTCCCACTGGCCTGAAGCTCGTAATTGGCTACAGCCTTGCACCTGACCACAGGTCTGGTGCAAGACCGGTTCAACAGTATGCCAATCACGGCTCAGAGTCCTGATTGGGCAAATTTTGTCCAATCATGGGCTCACAGAGCTAAGTCCCGCAGCACACTATATAAGGTTTCCACGCATAGCTTCAGCACGCATTTGAGAGGAGATTTCATAGATTGTTGTTCTGTGTTCTTACTGCCAGTCTGCCACGCTACGGGGGGGGTCTCATTTCTACCAAATATCTGGGAATTTAGGTGATGTGTGTCTTGTCACTGTGCCAGCAAGTATTTTGGGGGTTACAAATTTCTTTAAAACATCTGAATTGAGGTGATCTGTCTCTTGTCACACAGCCAGTACCACGCAGTATTTTGGGGGTCACTAATTTTTACAAAATATCTGGGAATTGAGGTGATCTGTCTCTTGTCACTGCCAGCAAGTATTTTGGGGGTCACTAATTTCTACACAATATTTGGGAATTGTTATAATCCGTGTGTTCTCACTGGCTGCCACCCATCAGGGGGTCTCACTGATTTATAGGAGGTTTCACTGCCACCCATCAAGGGGTCTCACTGATTTATAGGAGGTTTCTGAGATTTGTAATCTGTGGCTTTTCACTGCCACCCATCAAGGGGTCTCACTGATTTATAGGAGGTGTCTGAGATTTGTAATCTGTGTCTTGTCACTGGCTGCCAGCTATCAGGGTGTCTCACTGAGTTATACCAGAGTTCTTTAAATCTTTAATCTTTATACCAGAGTTGAATCAGAGTTCTGTATATATTTAATCTATCACTCCCCATGTCTGAAAGGACAGGCAGACGCTCCCAGACACAGATAAGAGGGCAAGCAGCCCCTGTGTCGGGAGGCTGTGCCTCTGGTCGTGGTGGACGTGGTGCATCCTCTGCAGGGGCACGCATGTCCTTTCTAACTGGTGCTGGCCGTCTTAAGCAGCAGCAACATACAGAGGATTTGGTGGATTGGCTAACCAGGCCATCCTCCTCCTCAGAGTCCTCTGCCAGCCAGGCTTCTAGTGCTTTACAGTCCACCTCAGCTGCCAAAGCATCTAATGCAGCCTCCATGTCCACAGCTACTCCTGCCATAGCCTCGCTATCACACACAGAGGAGTCAGCTGAATTGTTTGACTACAATGACAATGACATGCTGCAGGAGGATGCGCAGCAAGTACAGTGCTCTGATTCAATCTGAGGTTGAGGAAGGGAGTATAATCAACCTAGAGGAAGGGGATGCCAGTGATGACACACAAATAACTGGCACTCATGTTGCCCCAGCAGCTGCAGCATACTGCCATGTTGGCTCCAGTGACGAGGAGACAGGGGATGATGATGACAATGATGAGGTCACTGACTCCACCTGGGTGCCCGATTGAACAGAGGAATCAAGTGAGGAAGAGGGGGAGGTGGAGGCACAGCAAACACGAGGCACAACATCCTCTATGACCAACCGTAGCACTAGCCAGTCAAAGGCATCACATGTCAGAGCTGCTCCGGTGCAGAGCGCTGTTGTCTCAAAGCACACACGCAGGAACTCTGCTGTCTTCTGGGAGTTCTTGAAAGAAATGTACAACAGACCCCACCGTTGCTATTTGTAATCTATGTCAGATGAGGCTGAAGCGTGGGATAGACACCGGACACTTGGGTACCACGTGCTTGAGGCGACATATGACCTCCTGCCACACATCCCGTTGGCGCAAAAACTTTGCGTAGGTCCTCCTCCTCCTCATCTGTCTCTACCCCCACTGTATGTCCTGCCATGTCATTGCCTACAACCTCCACTGACAGGGATGATGCTACAGTAATGGATGTACCAGGTCCTTCCTCACAATGTGACATCATCCCAGCATCTGAAGATTTACGCAGTCAGATTACATTGCCGCAGCTGCTGCAGCGTATAAAAAATATAGTCCCAACCATCCCCAAGCACAGCATCTAAATGCCAGCTTAGCAAAATTACTCGCATTGCAGCTGCTGCCCTTCCAGCTGGTGGACCCTGCTCCCTTCCGTGAATTTGTTGAATGTGCTGTACCACAGTGGCAGGTTCCAAAACGCCATTACTTTTCACGCAAGGCCATTCCAGCACTATACCAGCACGTGGAAGACAATGTTATCCAGTCATTGGGAAAGGCAGTCAGCAACAAGGTGCATGTGACTTTAGACACGTGGTCCAGCAAGCAAGGACAGGGTCGTTACATTTCCTTCACGGCACACTGGGTAACTCTGATTGCAGCTGGGAGGGATCCAAGATGGGGCTTTGTGCTGGAGCTTGTTCATCCACCACGCCTCCAGAAAGCTGCTTGTATGAGGTCTGTCTGCTCCACCACCATCACCTCTCCCTCTTCCTCCTCCTCCTCCTTCTCTGTCTCTGGCGGAGTGGCAGTTAAACTGACGCCTGACAGGGTCGACGCAATGACTCAAGTAAAAAGAAGCCATACTTTGCTTGAGCTGGTTTGTTTAGGGGACAGGAGCCACACCGGGCCAGAAATACTGTCAGCTCTGCAGGGCCAGGTGCAGAGATGGTTAACACCACGCCAGCTTAAGCTGGGAATGATCGTCTGTGATAATGGCAGCAACCTTCTCTCCGCCCTACGCAAGGGTAAATTGACGCATGTACCATGCCCAGCACACGTCCTAAATCTAGTGGTACAGCATTTCCTAACCAAGTACCCAGGGCTGGCAGAGCTTCTCAGCCAGGCCAGAAAAGTCTGCAGCCACTTCAGATGGTCATTCCCAGCAAGCGTTCGCCTGGCAGAAATTCAAAGAGAATTCCACCTTCCCACAAACCGTCTGATCTGTGACATGCCCACCAGGTGGAACTCGACATTAGCAATGCTGCAGCGTCTGCACAAGCAGCAGAGGGCCATCAACGAGTACCTGTGTGAGTATGGCACAAGGACAGGTTCAGGTCAACTTGGTTCCCCCCCCCCGCAGTGGCTGATCAAGGATGCATGCACTGTACTGTCACCATTTGAGGAGGCAACGAGGATGGTGAGCAGGGATAGTGCATGCATCAGTGACACAATTCCTTTAGTGTTCCTGCTGGAGGACACTCTGCGGGGAATTATAGATGTGGCTCTAGAGGCAGAGCAGCGGGAGGAAGAGGCCTTCCCTAGCTCTCAAGGCCCCAGTCTTTCCGCAGACAGCATTCCAGCGGGTCCTACTCAGATCAGACAGGAGGAGGATGAGGAGGAGGAGGCAGAATATTTAAGTAGTGGGGGCATTGAAGGTGGGGATTCCTCAAGGGCGGGTTTTGTGTGCCCAGAAACAGAAGGGCTAGTGCGTGGCTGGGAGGAGCAAGTGCACGATGGGGTCATCCTCATTGACCAGGAAGACTCGGAAGCTAATGCCACCTCCAACCTACGTTGCATGGGCTCCCTAATAATGCAAAGCCTGCTAAAGGACCCCAGGATTCATGCTATCAAGGAGAGGGATCATTACTGGTTGGCAACCCTTCTTGATCCACGATACAAGGGGAAAGTTGCAGAGCTCATCCTGCCCGCACAGAGGGAGCACAGAATGAAAAAACTTGAGGAAGCTCTAAAGCGACACTTGTGTAACACCTTTCCAGGCACTGGTAGGTTACCAAGTGATGACACACGTGCTTCTGAGGCTGCGGATGATCAGAGGAATAGTGGTGAAGGCCAGGGCCGCTTGACTGATGCATTTTTTTTATTTTTTTAGTCCATGACGCCCAGGGACGTCAAATATAGGCACCCATTGCCAGCGTCTTCACCATATGATGCAGGACTACCTAGGGGCAAGGGCAGACCTGGATACCTTTCCAGCAGATGATCCACTGGCTTACTGGGTGTTGAGATTGGATCACTGGCCAGAACTTAGCCAATATGCTATGCAGCTACTAGGTTGCCCTTCATCCAGCGTGCTTTTTGAAAGGACATTCAGTGCCACTGGAGGTTTTCTCACAGACAAAAGAGTGCGTCTGTCCACCGACTCTGTAGACCGGCTGACATTTATAAAAATTAATCAGTCCTGAATCAGCAGCTATCAATCCCCTGATGCTGACGTAACGGAATAGATCGGGGATGTCTTCTGCATTCACAAAACCTCCAGCACAGAACTCTTCCACAATACTACAAAAGGGTTACAGTGTGAATGCACTTGCTGCCATGAAAGGCACAATATTTGGCTGCAATGACGCCTGTGCCAGATTTATAACATTTTAATTTTTTGAACCGCAGGGTCCAACCCTGCACTCTTCCACAATACTACAGAGGTGTTACTGTATGATCGTACTTGCTGGCCTGGCACCAAAAGCACAATATCTGGGTGCACTGACGCCTTTAACAGATGCATATCTTTTTAATATAGGACCGCAAGGTCCACCCCTGTATTCTTCCACAATACTACAGAGGGGTTACTGTATGATAGTACATGCTGGTCTGGCAGTCTTGCTGGCCTGGCACCAAAAGCACAATATTTGGGTGCACTGTGTCATGCTCCACCTGGGTGCTGTCACGGTCCAAACCCCCTGACCCTCTGATGCACCTTTTTGTTTTTCTGTTTTGCATGATTCATGCAGATTCCAGGACTTTGTTTTGTTTTCCCATGCTCGGCTCTGGACTTAGTTTCTGAATGCACACTAATCAAGCACCTGTTTCCCATCCTTTCTGTATATAAGGAGGTCACTCCCCTTGAACTTCACTTCCTCATTGAAGTCTGGACTTTGTACCTTGCTGACCTGCTTTTGGAAACTCCTTGTGCGGTATACGCTCTGGAATTGATACCGGTCATACCCTCTGGACCACCCATCTGGAACCCTCCTGTGAACTTTCCTACCTCTGATATACTGTTAACCCTCTTATTTTTGCTAGTACCCCCTTTTTGGATTCAACGTGTATGACCCCTGGCTATGGACTTTTGATAATCCTGCTTTCTGTATTCCTCGACTTCTGCTTGCCACCCCGACCACGAGATTGCCTTATCCTTTATCTGGAGACCTTGCCCTGGACTTTATCAATTATCAGTTCAGTATATTCTGTTTCCTGTTTTGTATTTTTCCTCCATTTTCTGCTCAGCGAAGCAATTAATTTATTTCTGCTGTTTTTGTTTTTTTAATAATAAATATTTTTGTTTTGACCCCTCAACCTGCATAATTCATTGCCGCTCACTGCAAACTGGGCACACACATCCAATCCAAGCAAAGTCCGCATGACAGAATGAGGAAGTCTTCAAACAGTGAGCCTGCAATGAGCAAAGCCATAATGGATTACGTCAAGGGGTTAATGGAGGAAATCCTGCAGCAATTGGACACGTTGTTTGTTGACCTGCTTAAAGGCTTAAGGGGCATCTCAACTAAGGTGTGCGTTCCAGTTACAAAAAAGGGGCCCAGAGAACCCCTAACCCTGGAGGAGCGTGAAAGGAGAAGGTTAAACAACTTGTGTTTCTATTGTGGTAGTGGCCTGCACAATTTATCAGCCTGTCCTCTGCGCCCCCCAAACCATCTAGCACCCCACCTGAATCAGTATCAACCAAACAGACTTTGGTTGCCAAGTCTCCCCCACTAAGCCTAAAAGGTCAGCATCCGTCAAGGCAGTGCCCTTGATTCCTCCTAAAGCACTGCCCACCAAGCCGAAGAAGACATTGACTCTCAGAGACACGACATCCTTCAAGCCCAAGAAAGAAAATTTGTCTGCCAAGTACTTGCCTGAGAAACCCACCACCGAATCCCACCCAGCTGAATCTTTGGAAGCGAATCCTGAAACCGTGCATCAAGATGCCAACCAAGCTGAATGTATGGATTTCCAATCCACCCTGCCCACAGGATCTGTTCCAACCGTACCGATGGAGGAAGAGCCCAGCGTACCTACAGAGCCTGACCCCGTTGTGCCCATGGAGATAGTGTCTGTCCTACCCTCCGGTATGACACCCACCACTCCTAGCCAGCACCTCACGGCTAACTGTTTTACCGCTCCAGTGCCTTCCAGTCGGCAAATATCCTCTTATCCATCGGCTTCAGAATACTACTCTTCTGAAGAATGGAATTCTGTAGATTCAGAAGAGGAATTCCCTAAAGAGACTGCACGTCACCCTCGTGGGCAACCTGGCCGGTTCATTGGGTGCATGAGAACCACCTACATAGGAACCATGTTTGCCACTTCTGTCCATGTCCCCGAGCCTTCTCAGGCCTCTGTCCCCGAGCCTTCTCAGGCCTCTGTCCCCGAGCCTTCTCAGGCCTCTGTCCCCGAGCCTTCTCAGGCCTCTGTCCCCGAGCCTTCTCAGGCCTCTGTCCCCGAGCCTTCTCAGGCCTCTGTCCCCGAGCCTTCTCAGGCCTCTGTCCCTAAGCCTTCTCAGGCCTCTGTCCCTAGGCCTTCTCAGGCCTCTGTCCCTAAGCCTTCTCAGGCTTCTGTCCCTAAGCCTTCTCAGGCTTCTGTCCCTAAGCCTTCTCAGGCTTCTGTCCCTAAGCCTTCTCAGGCTTCTGTCTCTGAGCCGTCTCAGGCCTCTGTAGCCGAGCCTTCTCAGGCCTCTGTAGCCGAGCCTTCTCAGGCCTCTGTAGCCGAGCCTTCTCAGGCCTCTGTAGCCGAGCCTTCTCAGGCCTCTGTAGCCGAGCCTTCTCAGGCCTCTGTAGCCGAGCCTTCTCAGGCCTCTGTAGCCGAGCCTTCTCAGGCCTCTGTAGCCGAGCCTTCTCAGGCCTCTGTAGCCGAGCCTTCTCAGGCCTCTGTAGCCGAGCCTTCTCAGGCCTCTGTACCCGAGCCTTCTCAGGCCTCTGTCCCTAAGCCTTCTCAGGCCTCTGTCCCTAAGCCTTCTCAGGCCTCTGTCCCTAAGCCTTCTCAGGCCTCTGTCCCTAAGCCTTCTCAGGCTTCTGTCCCTAAGCCTTCTCAGGCTTCTGTCTCTGAGCCGTCTCAGGCTTCTGTAGCCGAGCCTTCTCAGGCCTCTGTAGCCGAGCCTTCTCAGGCCTCTGTAGCCGAGCCTTCTCAGGCCTCTGTAGCCGAGCCTTCTCAGGCCTCTGTAGCCGAGCCTTCTCAGGCCTCTGTAGCCGAGCCTTCTCAGGCCTCTGTAGCCGAGCCTTCTCAGGCCTCTGTAGCCGAGCCTTCTCAGGCCTCTGTAGCCGAGCCTTCTCAGGCCTCTGTAGCCGAGCCTTCTCAGGCCTCTGTACCCGAGCCTTCTCAGGCCTCTATACCCGAGCCTTCTCAGGCCTCTGTACCCGAGCCTTCTCAGGCCTCTGTACCCGAGCCTTCTCAGGCCTCTGTACCCGAGCCTTCTCAGGCCTCTGTACCCGAGCCTTCTCAGGCCTCTGTACCCGAGCCTTCTCAGGCCTCTGTCTCTGAGCCTTCTCAGGCCTCTATACCCGAGCCTTCTCAGGCCTCTGTCCCTAAGCCTTCTCAGGCCTCTGTCCCTAGGCCTTCTCAGGCCTCTGTCCCTAAGCCTTCTCAGGCTTCTGTCCCTAAGCCTTCTCAGGCTTCTGTCCCTAAGCCTTCTCAGGCTTCTGTCCCTAAGCCTTCTCAGGCTTCTGTCTCTGAGCCGTCTCAGGCCTCTGTAGCCGAGCCTTCTCAGGCCTCTGTAGCCGAGCCTTCTCAGGCCTCTGTAGCCGAGCCTTCTCAGGCCTCTGTAGCCGAGCCTTCTCAGGCCTCTGTAGCCGAGCCTTCTCAGGCCTCTGTAGCCGAGCCTTCTCAGGCCTCTGTAGCCGAGCCTTCTCAGGCCTCTGTAGCCGAGCCTTCTCAGGCCTCTGTAGCCGAGCCTTCTCAGGCCTCTGTAGCCGAGCCTTCTCAGGCCTCTGTACCCGAGCCTTCTCAGGCCTCTGTCCCTAAGCCTTCTCAGGCCTCTGTCACTAAGCCTTCTCAGGCCTCTGTCCCTAAGCCTTCTCAGGCCTCTGTCCCTAAGCCTTCTCAGGCCTCTGTCCCTAAGCCTTCTCAGGCTTCTGTCCCTAAGCCTTCTCAGGCTTCTGTCTCTGAGCCGTCTCAGGCTTCTGTAGCCGAGCCTTCTCAGGCCTCTGTAGCCGAGCCTTCTCAGGCCTCTGTAGCCGAGCCTTCTCAGGCCTCTGTAGCCGAGCCTTCTCAGGCCTCTGTAGCCGAGCCTTCTCAGGCCTCTGTAGCCGAGCCTTCTCAGGCCTCTGTAGCCGAGCCTTCTCAGGCCTCTGTAGCCGAGCCTTCTCAGGCCTCTGTAGCCGAGCCTTCTCAGGCCTCTGTAGCCGAGCCTTCTCAGGCCTCTGTAGCCGAGCCTTCTCAGGCCTCTGTAGCCGAGCCTTCTCAGGCCTCTGTAGCCGAGCCTTCTCAGGCCTCTGTAGCCGAGCCTTCTCAGGCCTCTGTACCCGAGCCTTCTCAGGCCTCTGTACCCGAGCCTTCTCAGGCCTCTGTACCCGAGCCTTCTCAGGCCTCTGTACCCGAGCCTTCTCAGGCCTCTGTACCCGAGCCTTCTCAGGCCTCTGTCTCTGAGCCTTCTCAGGCCTCTATACCCGAGCCTTCTCAGGCTTCTGTCTCTGAGCCGTCTCAGGCTTCTGTCTCTGAGCCGTCTCAGGCTTCTGTCTCTGAGCCGTCTCAGGCTTCTGTCTCTGAGCCGTCTCAGGCTTCTGTCTCTGAGCCGTCTCAGGCTTCTGTCTCTGAGCCGTCTCAGGCTTCTGTCTCTGAGCCGTCTCAGGCTTCTGTCTCTGAGCCGTCTCAGGCTTCTGTCTCTGAGCCGTCTCAGGCTTCTGTCTCCGAGCCTTCTCCGTCTTTTTTCATTAAGCCTTCTCAGGCTCCTAAAACCAAGTCACCGCAGAGCCCAGCTGCCGGTCCCTCGCTGTCGCCACAGAGCCCAGCAGTGGTGTCGCCGCAGAGCCCAGCAGTCATCCCCAAGCTGTCTCCGTCGAAGGGCCGTAGCCGCCGCCGTCGAGCCAAGCCTCTCAGTAACCAGCAAAGCCTCACCAAGGTCGCTGCCCCTCCGAGCCCTGCAACTAGAGTCTCT
Organism: Leptobrachium leishanense; assembly: GCA_009667805.1. Classification (NCBI taxonomy): domain Eukaryota; kingdom Metazoa; phylum Chordata; class Amphibia; order Anura; family Megophryidae; genus Leptobrachium; species Leptobrachium leishanense. Next base: position 112,106,465 of record CM019068.1, on the reverse strand, counting down.
GCCGAGTTGTGCCCGTGACTCTGTTCCCAATACTGGGTCTGAAAGGGCTGTACTCGTGGCTCTGTATGAGGACTTCCAAGATCCGAGTAGTTGTACTCTCACGAAATACCCTACGTCGGAACCTGTCCCTACGGGCTACTCCAGGACGCCCTCTGGCTTGTTGGTCCGGGAGGAGTACTTAGAAGTGGTCAGGCACTACCCTGAACTCTGGAGTAGCCTTGATGTCTCGTCTGACTCCAGTTGACTGCTTCTTGGAACTTTTTCTGGGTCTCTAACGGCGCATTGGTCCGCAAAGATGATTTGGCGAAATATGAGCAGCTCCTAAGTGCATTTGGAGACGTTTATAGCGATCCGGTTCCGACTCCGAGTGCATTGGATGGTAGTGATCTGCGCTCTGTCCCCTGTTCCAGCTTCGGTGCCCTGAGTGCACCCGTCAGGAGGGGGGTGATGTCACGGTCCAAACCCCCTGACCCTCTGATGCACCTTTTTGTTTGTTTTGCATGATTCATGCAGATTCCAGGACTTTGTTTTGTTTTCCCATGCTCGGCTCTGGACTTAGTTTCTGAATGCACACTAATCAAGCACCTGTTTCCCATCCTTTCTGTATATAAGGAGGTCACTCCCCTTGAACTTCACTTCCTCATTGAAGTCTGGACTTTGTACCTTGCTGACCTGCTTTTGGAAACTCCTTGTGCGGTATACGCTCTGGAATTGATACCGGTCATACCCTCTGGACCACCCATCTGGAACCCTCCTGTGAACTTTCCTACCTCTGATATACCGGTAACCCTCTTATTTTTGCTAGTACCCCCTTTTTGGATTCAACGTGTATGACCCCTGGCTATGGACTTTTGATAATCCTGCTTTCTGTATTCTTCGACTTCTGCTTGCCACCCCGACCACGAGATTGCCTTATCCTTTATCTGGAGACCTTGCCCTGGACTTTATCAATTATCAGTTCAGTATATTCTGTTTCCTGTTTTGTATTTTTCCTCCATTTTCTGCTCAGCGAAGCAATTAATTTATTTCTGCTGTTTTTGTTTTTTTAATAATAAATATTTTTGTTTTGACCCCTCAACCTGCATAATTAATTGCCGCTCACTGCAAACTGGGCACACACATCCAATCCAAGCAAAGTCCGCATGACACACTGCCAATGACGCCTGTATCAGAGTTACGGTGTTACGGCACTGTTGCCGACGCTAAAGGCCCAATTTTAAATTACCTATTGTTACTTTCATCCAAAGCCTGCATAAGTTTCACAATAATTTAGCCAAAAAATCACTAAACTTTTTCTACGTGTCCGAAAACGTCTCCTCTTTTCATACAGACTGCCGCCCCAAGCAGTTGTTTATGGATAGATTAAAGGAAAAGCATTTACCGTCATTTGAAACGTCATTTTTTTTTTGTTAAGTGTCTATACATCCTAGAAATCCACCACTTCACGGGCAGGTTATGGGGACCTCCTAGGCACGATATTTGAAGGAATTTTTCATTTTTATTTTTAACCCTTATTTCATGGAAAACTCACTGTCCCTTGTAAAACGTTTTTTTTAAAACTTTTTGTCCTTGTTTCCTGTCCCCCAGGGCACTACCCGGACCCCCATACACCTTTTATGGCAAATATCTAGCATATATGCCCTCTTGGAGGGCACTCTAAAAACCGAATTTTCAGCCCCATTGACTTGTATTGAGTTTGAGTTTGAGTTCGGGTTCGGATCCGAACATTTGGGTTCGGACGTGTTCGGTTCATCCCTACCGACGAACTGGACAAGAACCCACATGCAGTAAAATATAAATGAATGACACAAAAAGGTTGTTGAAATCGCAGGAAAATATATATTAGGTATCTGGATACAAAAATGACAGCAACATGTATAAACAATAACAGTTCTTTAAAAATATTACAGGATGATTGAAGAACTTACAGGGTTATTTGGAGAGAGGTGAAAAGCAGGAGAATGGCTGGAGAATGGAAAATCCTAGGTCCAGCATTGGCTGGATGAGAAAGAGGTTCTTTTAAGGAATCCAGCCAGTGCTAATTAAGTCCACATGAAGATGCAGGAGACCTGAAAGAAGACAAGGTGTATTATTTATTTACTATTTATTTATAAAGTATTTTCCCAGGAAGGATACGTTGAGATTTCTTTTGTTTTCAAGTATGTCCTGGGTCAAGAACATTGAAATGTTAGAGTTGTTATAGAAATACAAAGTAATACAATGCAAGATATTAAAAAAATACAGATGAACAGAAAATAAATATGTAGGAAATAGTCATTATGTTACATGTTTATTCCGTATTGAGGTATGTTAATAGGGAGCTCTTGAGTGACTTAAGACTGGGGGAAGATTTGATGGCATCTGGGAGGTTATTCCATTACTGCGGTGCTCTGTAAGAAAATGAGGACCGAGCCACGGTCTTTTTGTATTGTGGTACTGCAAGTAAGGTGCTGGTCCTGGATTGGAGGTTATAGGATGAGGGAACTGCTGGAGGAAGCAGTCTATTCAGATAGGGTGGCAGCTTCCCAGAAAAGCTCTAATACATGAGCAAATTACCATGGTTGTATTCCGCAAACTCAAGATTTGGTTCTTTTTCTGCGTTGTCATCGTCGTGGAGTCCGTGTTGGCACATTACAACCAGTCCTCGATGTGGCTGGGTTTCGGAATTGTAAAAGGTGAACCTATAAGGCAAGGACAGCAATAAGGAAGAGAAACACCAGTCCTTGTATGGCTGGCAGTATACTACAGGGGAGCAGAGAACCAGGCAAAGCCTGGAAGCCAGAGATCCTGCAAAGCAGGTAGAATAGTCAAAAGTCAAATCCGAATCAAGGGGTTAAAGAGGTACACAGGTCGATAGCCAAATCTGGGTCAAACACAGTGAGTCAACAATATAGATCCGTATACAGTGTGACTGTGTCAGAGGTATGGTTGTGGAAGGCAGGTATTTGGGACTAGGGATGAGCTGAACACGCCCGAGTTCGGTTCGTATTCGAACCTGAACTTTCCAAATGTTCGGACCGAACTCAATACAAGTCAATAGGGCTGAAAATTCGGTTTTTAGAGTGCCCTCCAGGAGGGCATATATGCTAGATATTTGCCATAAAAGGTGTATGGGGGTCTGGGTAGTGCCCTGGGGGACAGGAAACAAGTACAAAAAGTTTTAAAATGTTTTTAAAGGGACAGTGAGTTTTCCATGAAATAAGGGTGAAAAATTCCTTCAAATATCGTGCCTAGGAGGTCCCCATAACCTGCCCGTGAAGTGGCGGATTTCTAGGATGTATAGAAACACTTAAAAAAAAAAAAAAATACGTTTCAAATGACGGTAAATGCTTTTCCTTTAATCTATCCATAAACAACTGCTTGGGGCAGCAGTCTGTGTGAAAAGAGGAGACATTTTCGGACATGCAGAAAAAGTTTAGTGATTTTTTTTTTTGGCTAAATTATTGTGAAACTTATGCAGGCTTTGGATGACAGTAACAATAGGTGCTTTAAGTGCGCCTAAACGCACATTAAATCTTGGCCGCACTAGCAGCAAATGACACGCAATGACGCCCAATATACGAAGTACGGCCGCACGAAAGTCCGGCCGCGCAACGCAAGTGGAAAATGAACGCATTTTTTTGAGAACGCTGAACCGCTAGTACTGACGTACAGAGTGCGCTGCGTACGCATAGCGGTGTGTTAGTGTGGGATTAGGAGACGTCAGACGCTGATCATGTCCGGCCAACATAACGTCCAGACACAGTTTCCTGGTTTGGATCCGTAAAAAATCACACACAAAAATGCGCATTGTATGACCGTTTAAGCGCTTTCCGTGAAAAAACACCTCAATGCGATCGGACGCACTTTTTGACGTTCGCTGCGAAAAATGTTTTTATTTGACCCTAGCCTAAAATTGGGCCTTTAGCGTCGGCAACAGTGCCGTCACAGTCTCAACCCTCTGAGGATATGAATCTGATACAGGTGTCAGTGGCAGGGCAGTCAAATATTGTGCCTTTGGTGCCAGGTCAGCAAGTGCCATCATACAGTAACCCCTCTGTGGTATTGTGAAAGAGTGCAGGGGTGGACCATGCGGTCAGGGCCGGTGCTAGACTATTTTGCGCCCTAGGCAAGACCAGCTACTTGCACCCCCCCCCAAAACAAAAACGACACAACATGAAACCGCTAAATTTCTTTTTACTTAAGAATAATGTTTGACAAGCACCAATAGTAAAGGTAAAATAAATATAAATAAACTGTATTAAACCATTTTAAATTAACTGTATTGAACTCTTATAAATTAACGAAGAAAAAAAAGAGTTGTCACGTAAGTTTCAATTTCAGACACATCAAAATTTCACTTTGCGTGCCTTATCTTTTGCAAATTTTCATCATGCGTATATACAGTTGTGTTCAAAATTATTCAACCCCCACTGAAATTGAGTGTTTTGGCCAGTTTGACATTGATTTTGATCATTCAGTCATCTTGCTTACAATTAAATCAAAGAGGCACGTGTAGGTCAGACAAATATAACATAACCACAAATGTCTTTTCTGTGCTCACATCATTATCAGTTTTATTCAACCCCCAAGTGACATTCAATCTTTGTACTTAGTACAACATCCTTTTACAGATATAACAGCTTTTAAACGTGAAGCATAGCTTGACACAAGTGTCTTGCAGCGATCTACGGGTATCTTCGCCCATTCATCATGGGCAAAAGCCTCCAGTTCAGTCACATTCTTAGGCTTGCACACTGCAACTGCTTTCTTTAAGTCCCAGAGGTTCTCAATCGGATTTAAGTCAGGTGACTGCGATGGGCACTCAAATGTTCCAGCCTTTAATCTGCAACCATGCTCTAGTGGACTTGGAGGTATGCTTGGGATCATTGTCCTGTTGAAAGGTCCAACGTCTCCCAAGCCTCAGGTTTGTGACGGACTGCATCACATTGTCATCCAATATCTCCTGGTACTGAAGAGAATTCATGGTACCTTGCACACGCTGAAGCTTCCCTGTACCTGCAGAAGCAAAACAGCCCCAAAGCATGATTGACCCCCCGCCATGCTTCACAGTAGGCAAGGTGTTCTTTTCTTCATAGGCCTTGTTCTTCCTCCTCCAAACATAGCGTTGATCTATGGGCCCCAAACAGTTCTAATTTTGTTTCATCAGTCCACAGGACACTATCCCAAAACTTCTGTGGTTTGTCCACATGACTTTTGGCATACTGCAGTCGACTCTTCTTATTCTTTGGAGACAGCAAGGGGGTGCGCCTGGGAGTTCTGGCATGGAGGCCTTCATTACGCAGTGTGCGCCGTATTGTCTGAGCTGAAACTTCAGTACCCACATCTGACAAATCTTTTCTCAGTTCCTCAGCAGTCACACGGGGACTTTTCTCCACTCTACGCTTCAGGTAGCACACAGCAGTCGAAGTCAGCATCTTCTTTCTGCCACGACCAGGTAGAGTTTCAACAGTGCCCTTTGCCTTGAATTTGCGCATGATGCTTCCTATGGTCTCTCTTGGTATGTTTAACTTTTTTGCAATCTTCTTATAGCCATTGCCCTTCCTGTGAAGAGTAATCACCTCTTGTCTTGTCTTCCTGCACCATTCTCTTGACTTCACCATGTTTGTAACCACACCAGTAAATGTCTAGTAGGAGCTGAGTATCACAGTCATTTTAAAGCTGCCTAATTGGTGCTTATTATGCTTTATTGCTGCTCCGTGACATCCACAGGTGTTTTCAATACCTGATTGAAAACAATTGAATGAACCTCTGTTCTTCAGAGTGGTAGTCTTTAAGGGGTTGAATAATTGTGTCAAGGAAGAATTCACAAAAGAAACATTTACTACTGTATTACAAAACCAATTGATGTCATTTTAGTTCCCTAAAACCCTTTACAGCATTGGGGGTTGAATAATTTTGAACACAACTGTATATATATTGCCCAGGCCAGCTCACATCATGTGTATATATATTACCCAGGCCAATCCCTTGGTGGAGATAGGGGGTTCATTTGAACCCCGATATCTCCAGGCATCTAGTGGGTCATGGAGGGTGTCAATCGAAAGGCCTGAGCATGGCCTTTCGAATGATACCCAACATGACCAGGTATAAAGTTACAAAAAAAATACATGTTTTTTTTTTTTTGTGTGTTATTTTTATTAATGCAGCAATATTGTTCACATTGCAATTATAATGTGAACGATGATACACTAATGATTTTCTTCTATGGGGTGCGTTTGCTATAAATCACGTAATTCCCCCCCACAAAATGTAACAAGTCCTCATTTCTAATTTTTGTACAAGCGCACCCCATAGAAAACATAATCGCAAACGCTCATGTACTAAAATGTGAAAAAAAACCAACACTTTACACACTGCAGATGATTAAAAATTAAATTTTTATTGCATTTTTTTTCATAATATACAGCCAGGACAGGACGTATACATATAAAAATGATATATTATGAATCTGCGGAGTCTGCCGGAAAGAACAATATCTAACATGTCGGTCATTTAACAAAATGTGGCTTCAAAATCGCGTTTAAACATGACGAGCGAAAGCAGTAAAAATGAGCTGAGCACGCAGCGGCGAAATACAGCATATTAGAAGTTTTAGGAGGGAAGTTAAGACTTCTCAAACCTCAATCAGAAGCAGACACCACCCCACCCCCTCAGTCTACAATGTATCAAATTGATTAGACCAGACTAAAAACACTTTTTATGCCATTTGAAAAACACAGGTCATTTAGAGTTGAGAATCTTTGCACGTACACATTAGTTTTTAATTCAATATCTAATAAACCGTTGCTTATAATATTCTGCAGTAAAGAGTCTCTTTATTTCTAGGTTTTTTAGTATTTTTTTTAAGCATTTTCTATACTTTTTTCAAAATTTCTTTTTTGCGAACTCGAACTGAACACACCCAAAAAGTTCGAAGTTCACGAACTTTCCAACGACCAAAGTTCGGTTCAAACTCTGAACTGATCGAACCGAACAGCTCATCCCTATTTGGGACCTAGGATTCGGCATAGCCTGTATCCACTACGTGGGTGAACTACATTTTCCAGCAGGCAGTTCTGCAGGTGTGGGATTAATCAAGCCACACCTAAGGTTAATTGAGGAAAAAAAATTTGTTTTAAAAGTTCAGAGCAGGAACTGCTCATGGCCTTGGTTTTGGTCTTCCTGATGGTGAACAAGGGAGGACATAGCTTTCAAGGTGAAAAGACTGAAATGTGTTTCCATGTGCTGAGAGTTTTGTTTTACTGGTAAATGGAGTTAGTCAGGGATTGACTGTGTTTAGTTATTGCTCTGGTGAGCGCAAGGATTTGCTTTCTGTTTAACTTTATTTTGAATTGCATGTGAGACACATTTACCTGAACAAATAAAGTTGTCTTAAGTATTTCCAGTCTCTGTCAAACTTGCCCTAGAAGACTTTGCAGACTGATCCCTAATTTGTGACGGTCAATCACAACAGCAATAACAGGCACTTAAGGGATCAGATAAACTGGAACCATGAAAAAAGGCAAGGTGAACGAGGCATGTGACAGACTCAGATGTCTCTGGGGCAGTTGCAGAAGCCTAGGGGCTAGCCTCCTGCCTACTGACTGGACCAAGGTGCAACCTGGGGTTTGCCAACTAGATTGCCCAGGGAATCCAGGATTTATGTTGCTGTGTTTCTGTATAGTGTACATCTCTGTATTAGCTGTCCTCGGTCTTTATATTGTACTCTTCTATATATACACCCCTCTCTGTATATTGTATACTGCTGCTGTAAGAAGACTCCTTTGTTTTCCCTGCTTCCCTCAACCCCCCCCCCCCTCCGCCTCCTGCTAGGTCTATTCCATTGTTCTTTACTGACATTATCTGATCTAATCTGTCATGCATTCTGGAAGGGAGGGGGTTGTGTCTCAACTGTGTTCTACCTGTAATACAACAGACAAATGGTAGGCGCCCCTGCCTGCACCGCCACCAAATCTCCCAAGCCAGCCAGCAATCAGTGGTTTTCCCCAAACCAGTGAACAATGAAAAACAAATACGTAACTGGCGGTGCGATGCCAATCGCTGCAGGATCTTATGGTGGTTCTCTTTGGTAGTGCCGTCCACATATATAAAAAACAATGGAAAATACAAAATTGTATTTCCGTCTACACTAATCTGTCAAGGTGCGTATTATAATATTCCCACTCACAAGGGAAGAGCCCCAACACTGGCTCTGAGCGGGTCAGCACATTTGGTCATTTGATCTTGTTCTGAAGGAGGCGACCTACAACCCTCAGGAATGGTGATCCGCTTCCAATGCCAATGCATGAAGAAACCTGTGAAAAGAAGAAAAGAGACTTCCTTGCGTAGATCCGTTGGAAACACAGAGTACCTATAAAGGGATTACACTCACATGTGATGGAGCTTAAAGCCAAGCTCTGGGATCAGACGCCTTTGGACTTGTTTGAGGTAAAGCCCATGAAAAACCTCTTTAGTCAGCAACACACCAGGGATTGATGAAAATTACCAAAATTTATTTTAACATAAAAACAAATAAAATGAAGTAAAAAAGATAAATCTGGCTCAGCCAGTATACCCAGATGCGTTTCGCCACATAGTGTGGCTTCGTCAGTCGGTTTACAGGTAACAATGTGAATGACAATTTATATTCTCTCAATTACAGTTTCAATTGTCCCCAGGTGTAATTTGCTGAACAGGCGTGCGATCCACGCCTCGAATCGATGCGATGCAAATGTCCTCCGCGGATCCGCCATCTTGCGCATGCGTATTTACAACATTTGCGTTCCAGGGTGGGCATCCGCCATCTTGCGCATGTGTGTTGTTAATTCTCCCCTTCCGATCGGCGTATCGTATCCCGAATCACCTCTTTTACCTTTCAATGAACGAAAAGGCAGGCTTACAGCTAAGATATTACTGGGGCTAGATGACCTCATCCCCAAAAGCTCTGTCTGGTACCATTCATATGTGAACGAATGGTGCCACATATATAACAATAGACATTCCCATCTTTACATCTCAAGCCCTCTTTAATCCTATGAGACCTCTCACGTTCCACACTTAGAACTTGTAGTTTAAATATGCAAAAATAATTCTGTGATCAGTATAACTTACGTGGATATTATTGAATACAAGTAATGCGACTTGTGTCTAGTATAATCCCTAAATTTTATTTTTTATTTTTTATTTTATCCATATTGATGTGCCCATCTAGATCAATCTAGCGTAATTATTGCTTATTGAGTGAATAACAAATATAGTATACAGGATGTGAATCCTATGTGCTATGCTAAAATATGGTGTGTCTAACAAATAGAGTATACAGGATGTAGATCCTGTCTATTATAAATAGATGTAGATGTATACATGAGTCTACTGTGGACCATTAAGTATTGAATTATAGTGTATCATTTTTTCCTCGTATCAAATGATTCCAATGGTAGATGGATGTATTATAAAATAAACAAATGTGTTACTATCACTGTGTTTATATCAACCGTGTTGTGAACAATATATATCCTAATCGTGCAATATGCCTAAATTTCATTATGAGAATCCTACAAAACCCAAATGTGGAATCCAAGAGGCCTCTATCATCTCAAAAAAAATGTATGACCTCAAAGTCATCGTTCAATCCATTAGGGGCCATAGTGCCATGCTCAAAGATATATCTCATTTCTGCCTTCCCTAGCTTATTCAGTAGGTTATCTTCAATCTCTACTTTTTTTAATTGCTCTAGTGCCCAAAATTTGACACCTATAGGTGAACTGTTATGGTGTATTTTGCAATGTAGAGAGACCGAATGCTTTTCATAGCTGTTTCTAATATTTCTGGCATGTTCTGCTATCCTAACGTTGAGGGCGCGCTAAAAGAGCCCTATGTAGCCCAAACCGCAGGGGCATTCTAACATGTAAATAACATTTTTGGAACAACAATTAAGAATCCCTTTAATCTTAACCTGTTTATTTTGTTTTCGATTGAAATATGAGCCAATATGATTTTTCTTATTGGACGTAGACCTACAGGCCAAACACATCCCGCATTGGTAGAAACCCTCTTTTAACACGAAATGATTATTGATGTTGCCTCCTTTCTTTCTGGGTTTACTACGTACTAGATTGGATTTGATGTTACCAGTCCCCCTAAAGACTACCCTGGGAGTGGGCCCTATGACCTCTGTAAGGTCCGCATCGTTTTTCAGCACTGGCCAATGTTTTTACAAAATCCTCTTTATCTTGTCTGCTTTATTATTGTAATCACAGACAAAAAGGACCTCTTTAACCTCTTTATTCTTAGGTTTATACTCCAAATATTTGTTTCTGTCCGTCTGTGATAATTCTAGAATTATATTATCCAACTCTGCATTGTCATACCCTTTGTCTAGAAAATCCTGTTTAAGGGCTAGGGCCTGTTCTTTATAGGTGTCTGTATCTGAACAATTTCTCCCGAGTCTTGTAAACTGTCCTTTAGGGACACCTTTAAGCCAAGGAAGGTAATGACAGCTGGTGCGGTCGATTGAATGTATTTTTATCGACTTCATTAAAGAAAGTTTTAGATTTTACACAGTCTTCCTTTATGAATATGTTCAAATCTAAGAAGTTGACTTCTTTCTCACTCCAGCAGCTGTCTAATTTGATACCCCATTCTGTGCTTTCCAGACTTTCAAGGGAGGGTCGCAATGACACCTCTCCTCCCCTCCAAATGAAGAAGACGTCGTCGATATAACGTCTATATGAATGGACACTTCCTTGCACCCAGCCACGCGACCCATACACAAACCTGCTCTCCCAGGCTGCGATGTACAGGTTGGCGTAGCTGGGCGCAAATTTAGTGCCCATGGCCGTGCCCCTGCACTGTATATAGAAGTCCTCTTCGAACTTAAAGTAGTTGTTGTTCAATATAAACCTTACGCTTTCAAGGATGAATTGCATATGGTCAAAATCGATCAAATCGGTTTTTAAAATCTCTTCCTCTAATTTGGTTAGACCTAGGTCGTGTGGTATGCTGCTGTATAAGGCGTTAACATCACAGGTTACCAGAAGGTCTCCCTTTTGCCAAATTACCTCATTCAGCATTTGAAGCATGCTTATGGTATCTTTTAAGTATGATGGAATTTTGCAAACTAATGGTTGAAGGAGTGTGTCAACATACTCAGGCGACTACTGATGGAATCTATCCCCGCCACTATGGGTCTACCTGGGGGTTTGAGGGGATTCTTGTGCACTTTGGGGAGGATGTAGAAATGTGGTACTTTCGTGAATTCTATGGATAGATCATCGAATTCTGATTTGTTCAAAATGTTTCTGTCGAGGCCTCCTTGTAATAAGGATGTCAACTTAAGCCTTATATTACTAACTGGATCTTTTTTCAATTTGGCATAGGTGGAATCATCGTTTAAAATGAGGAGTGCTTCCTCTTTATATGATTCCTCTGACCAGATTACTATTCCGCCGCCTTTATCGGCGGGTTTTATAGTGATACTCAGATCTTTCTGCAGATTCTTTAAAGCCATACGTTCTTCTTTAGTGAGATTGTCTTTATCTATTTTGGTGGACATCTTTTCTATATCTTTCATGACTAAACTCTCAAACATCTTAATTTCATCCGAAACCATGTGTCTCGGATAAAATTTTGATCTATTTTTTTAGAGTGGTATGTGTGTTGGGAGTACCGTTTTGCACAACTTCTCTTTCTACTGGTTGCTTAAGGAAGTATTTCTTTAAACTCAATTTTCGTTTGAATCTTTGCAGATCGATAAAGACCCCAAATTTGTCCAGCTGATTAGAGGGGGTAAATTTGAGGCCCTTATTTAGAACACTTATCTCTGCTCTAGTGAGAACCTTATCGCTTAAATTAAAGATTCCTTTCATGGGGATTGCTTCCTTTCTCTTTTTTCTCTCCCGTACGTGTTTTCCTGCTCTCGACCCTCTTCTGATCTTTTCCACGGTCTCTTTTGCCCTCCCCCTTTCTAATCTTGTATCGAGGTCTCTGTGCGTTCCCTGCCCGCTGTTCTTGTTTAGGGGGTCCCTCCAAAAAACCTCCTCTTTTTGATCATCCAATGGTTCATACCTATTCCTGAGTGGGACAATATTTTCTATTTGTTCCCTCTCCCTTTTGTTAGGGGGTACATTAGGGGTAGAACTGTGTGTTGCAGTGTTCACATGATTTCTTTCATGGAATTGTCTTTCTATGCCTCGTCCATGAGCAGCCCCAGGAAGAATTGCTGTTGGAGCTGGATGACCTGATCTGGACAGATATGGTACTGGGTGACTGGTACTGGGCGATGGACTGGTATATCACCCAGATGTCTCCAATGCTGGCGAAGAAACAATCCCATAGAGGGCTAGGACTTCGGCGGCCCGGGATTGGTATTTGATGCTCTCCAGGGAGACCCCCATTTCGGCAGTACAGCAGAGTGGAGATGGGGCGATATTTGTAATCTCAGGGATATTGTAACGATTGGCACCCGCTTGGGCCATCTTGGTGGCTTTAGGCAAGTGTGCTGCTGACTTGACACAGGACAGATCAAATAACAGATTGCAGGGCTATGCAGGAACCAGACTGAGACACAAGGGACTGGAGGGCCAGGAAGAAAACTAAAGGGATCCCTATGCTGGGAATGATTTCTATCTAAGAAACCATCATGAAGATTTACAGAGCTAGAGGAACAAGAGTGAGGGTTAACAAAACATTCAGAAAGACTGCACTAAAGAGGTCCTTGTATGTGGCCTCCTGAGTATATTCTAAACTAAGACAAACAAGTTACATGAAACATGAAACCTATAAGAATGGTCACACAGGTGTAGCGCTCACCCCCGGAGGAGCCGCTGATTAACCCCAAGGATAGTCTCACCGCACTAGGAAATCCCTATACACCAGCACTGTTGTGGATTTTTCTATATTATATACTTTACTGATCCCAATAAAGCAGCACATAATACACATATACGGTATTTGAATGGCAGGAATTCGTAACGTGGGAAAAACACGCGACTGAAAAACGGTTAACCCCCTCAGTTCTGGAGTGTAAGTCTTGTGAAATGGCTCAAAAATATATATATGTGGTGTCTAGGGTACCCGGGTACTGTGTTCAACTGGCCAGTGAACGAAAAGAGCAATCTTCGACTAGTCACCGTTGGGACCCTGTGAATTGAAGCAATATAACAAGTGTGCGTTTTCGTTTCGGAACCGTGGGCCTGGAGGCCTCTCACCCATCCGTCGAACATACTGTTCAGCACTCGATGCCTCGACCAAAGGATCTTTCTCTACGTTGAACTGGGACTCTGTGCCAATGAATCTGCTCCCCGCTTGCCGAATCTCCGCAATTGGAACAAACGATCCGCCTCCTGCACTCCCAATCGATCGTCGCGGTCTCCTAACTCGTGGTCCGGCCGGAACCAGCTTGTCCTCCAAATCTCTCAACGCTGAGTATGTAGGTCACAGCACGATCTCCGTCCCGATCTCCAGCATGAATAAGACAGCGTCCGCACTCGGGCCTGGTTGTGATCCTTGACAGCTCCAGAGTGCATCCTACACCTCTCGTTGCTCCCCTCACACTCAATGTGCCAAACACGAGGCTGCTGATGTGTATCCTCCGCTTACTGACCCCACTTCCTGTCCTCACGCAAAGGGTGCTGGGAGATGAAGTCCGCTTTGTCCAGCATAGTCCACAATGTCTCCAGCACTATCTCCATCTAGTGGCAGCCATAGTCCAGTACACCAAAGCACATTTTTAAGGCAGCACTACACTGGCAAAGGTTGGCAACAGATCAGCATACAGAGAAACCAGGAGTAGGCAGAAAAGGATCGTCAGGAAATACAGCCGAGGTCAAAACCAGAATAAACTTGGACAGGAATGCTTTGCAGCAACGCTGGGAACATGAACTGGACACAACCATCCACAAATCGTCAATGAGGCTTTGTGCTGCAGGAATATATATAGGGAGTGGGTCTGTGTGATTGGGCCATGAGACCCCAGACCAGGAGATCACAACAGAACCCCAGATCTGCCCCTGATAGCACAGCCAAACACACAGGGAAGAACAGACATGGAGGCCCTTCACCACCAGGGGGCGCGGTCAAAACCAGGGAAAATATGACATATGGAGCTCCCTAGTGAGCTTGGATTGAGAGGTGACTTGGACTGGCTGGTAAGCCAAGAATGGGAGCGGGAGAAGGACTACAAAAGACTGTTCGAGAAAGCTGAACAGTTTGCTCCAGCCGCTATGGAAGATGCAGAGTCTGGATTCACAGAGGATGAGCTTACGAGATCCAGTTTCACCAGCCTATACCCAGGTAGGGATGAGCCGAACACCCCCCGAGTTCGGTTCGAGCCCGAACCCGAACTTCCCATTTGTTTGGGACCGAACCCGAACCCCCATGCAAGTCAATGGGGCTGAAAATTCGGGTTTTTTGAGTGCCCTCCAAGAGTGCATATATGCTACATATTTGCCATAAAAGGTGTATGGGGGTCCGGGTAGTGCCCTGGGGGACAGGAAACAAGGACAAAAAGTTTAAAAAAAAACGTTTTTTAAAGGGACAGTGAGTTTTCCATGAAATTAGGGTTAAAAATAAAAACGAAAAATTCCTTCAAATATCGTGCCTAGGAGGTCCCCATAACCTGCCCGTGAAGTGGCGGATTTCTAGGTTGTATAGAAACACTTAAACAAAAAAATTGACGTTTCATATGACGGTAAATGCTTTTCCTTTAATCTATCCATAAACAACTGCTTGGGGCGGCAGCCTGTATGAAAAGACATTTTAGGACGCGCAGAGAAAGTTTAGTGATTTTTTTTGGCTAAATTATGGTGAAACTTATGCAGGCTTTGGATGAAAGTAACAATAGGTGCTTTAAAATTGGGCTTTTAGCGTCGGCAACAGTGCCGTCACACCGTAACCCCTCTGAGGATATGAATCTGATACAGGCGTCAATGGCCGTGCACCCAGATATTGTGCCTTTAGTGCCAGGCATGCAAGTACTATCATACAGTAACCCCTCTGTGGTATTGTGGAAGAGTGCAGGGGTGGACCATGCGGTCCTTTATTAAAAAGATCTGAATCTGGGAATGGGCGTAAGTGTATCCAGATATTCTGCCTTTGGTGCAAGACTGCCAGTCCAGCAAGTATCATCATACAGTAACCCCTCTGTGGTATGGTGGAAGAGTGCAGGGGTGGACCATGTGGTTCTATATTGAAAAGTTTTTGATCTGGTAATGGGTGTCAGTGCACCCAGATATTGTGCCTTTAATGCCAGGCCATCAAGTATCATCATACAGTAACCCCTCTGTGGTATTGTGGAAGAGTGCAGGGTTGGACCCTGCTGTTCAAAAAATTAAAATGATATAAATCTGGCACAGGCGTCAGTGCAGCCAAATATCGTGCCTTTCATGGCAGCAAGTGCATTCACACTGTAACCCTTTTGTGGTATTGTGGAAGAGTTCAGTGCTGGAGGTTTTGTGCATGCAGAAGACATACCCGATCTATTCCGTTACTTCGGCATCAGGGGATTGATAGCTGCTGATCCAGGACTGATTCATTTTTATAAATGTCAGCCGGTCTAAAGAGTCGGTGGACAGACGCACTCTTTTGTCTGTGACAAAACCTCCAGCGGCACTGAACGTCCTTTCGGAAAGCACGCTAGATGCAGGGCAACCTAGTAGCTGCATAGCATATTGGCTAAGTTCTGGCCAGTGATCCAATCTCAACACCCAGTAAGCCAGTGGATCATCTGCTAGAAAGGTATCCAGGTAGTCCTGCACCATATGGTGAAGACGCTGGCAATGGGTGCCTACATTTGACGTCCCTGGGCGTCGAGGACTAAAAAAATTTAAAAAGCATCAGTCAAGCGGCCCTGGCCTTCACCGCTATTCCTCTGATCACCTGCAGCCTCAGAAGCACGTGTGTCAGGTAATCTAACAGTGCCTGGAAAGGTGTTACACAAGTGTCGCTTTAGAGCGTCCTCAAGTTTTGTCATCCTGTGCTCCCTCTGTGCGGGCAGGATGAGCTCTGCAACTTTCCCCTTGTATCGTGGATCAAGAAGGGTTGTCAACCAGTAATGATCCCTCTCCTTGATAGCACGAATCCTGGGGTCCTTTAGCAGGCTTTGCATCATTAGGGAGCCCATGCAGCGTAGGTTGGAGGTGGCATTAGCTGCCGAGTATTCCTGGTCAATGAGGATGACCATATTGTGCACTTCCTCCTCCCAGCCACGCACAAGTCCTTCTGTTTCTGCGCACTCAAAACCCTGCCTTGAGGAATCCCCACCTTCAATGCCCCCACTACTTAAATAGTCCTCCTCCTGTCTGATCTGAGTAGGACCCGCTGGAATGCTGTCTGCGGAAAGACTGGGGCCTTGAGAGCTAGGAAAGGCCTCCTCTTCCTCCCGCTGCTCTGCCTCTAGAGCCACATCTATAATTCCCCGCAGAGTGTGCTCCAGCAGGAACACTAAAGGAATTGTGTCACTGATGCATGCACTGTCCCTGCTCACCATCCTCGTTGCCTCCTCAAATGGTGACAGTACAGTGCATGCATCCTTGATCATCAGCCACTGCGGGGGGAAAAAAACCAAGTTGACCTGAACCTGTCCTTGTGCCATACGTACACAGGTACTCGTTGATGGCCCTCTGCTGCTTGTGCAGATGCTGCAGCATTGCTAATGTCGAGTTCCACCTGGTGGGCATGTCACAGATCAGACGGTTTGTGGGAAGGTGGAATTCTCTTTGAATTTCTGCCAGGCGAACGCTTGCTGGGAATGACCGTCTGAAGTGGCTGCAGACTTTTCTGGCCTGGATGAGAAGCTCTGGCAGCACTGGGTACTTGGTTAGGAAACGCTTTACCACCAGATTTAGGACGTGTGCTAGGCATGGTACATGCGTCAATTTACCCTTGCGTAGGGCGGAGAGAAGGTTGCTGCCATTATCGCAGACGATCATTCCCAGCTCAAGCTGGCGTGGTGTAAACCATCTCTGCACCTGCCCCTGCAGAGCTGACAAAATTTCTGACCCGGTGTGGCTCCTGTCCCCTAAACAAACCAGCTCAAGCACAGTATGGCATCTTTTTGCTTGAGCCATTGTGTAGACCCTGTCAGGCATGGGTTTAACTGCCACTTCGCCAGAGACAGAGAAGGAGGAGGAGGAAGAGTGGTGGTGGTGGTGGAGCAGACAGACCTCATACAAGCAGCTTTCTGGAGGCGTGGTGGATGAACAAGCTCCAGCACAGAGCCCCGTCTTGGATCCCTCCCAGCTGCAATCAGAGTTACCAGTGTGCCGTGAAGGAATGTAATGACCCTGTCCATGCTTGCTGGACCACGTGTCTAAAGTGACATGCACCTTGCTGCTGACTGCCTTTCCAATGACTGGATAACATTGTCTTCCACGTGCTGGTATAGTGCTGGAATGGCCTTGCGTGAAAAGTAATGCGTTTTGGAACCTGCCACTGTGGTACAGCGCATTCAGCAAATTCACGGAAGGGAGCAGAGTCCACTAGCTGGAAAGGCAGCAGCTGCAATGCGAGTAATTTTGCTAAACTGGCATTTAGACGCTGTGCTTGGGGATGGTTGGGACTATATTTTTTCTTTTGCTGCAGCAGCTGCGGCAACGTAATCTGACTGCGTAAATCTTCAACTACTGGGATGATGTCACATTGTGAGGAAGGACCTGCTGGTACATCCATTACTGTAGCATCATCCCTGTCGGAGGTTGTTTATCCCATGCTTCAGCCTCCTCTGACATAGATTACAAATAGCAACGGTGGGGTCTGCTGCACATTTCTTAAAGAACTCCCAGACAGCAGAGTTCCTGCATGTGTTCTTTGAGACAACACCGGAGCAGCTCTGACATGTGATTCCTTGGACTGGCTAGTGCTACGGTTGGTCACAGAGGATGTTGTGCCTCGTGTTTGCTGTGCCTCCTCCTCCTCCCCCTCCTCCTCACTTGATTCCTCAGTTCGATCTGGCACCCAGGTGGAGTCAGTGACCTCATCATCATAAATGTCATCTTCACCCCCTATCTCCTCGTCACTGGAGCCAACTTGGCAGTATGGTGCAGCTGCTGGGGCAACATGAGTGCCAGTTATTTGTGTGTCATCACTGGCACCCCTTTCCTCTAGGTTGATTATACTCCCTTGCTCAACCTCAGAGATTGAATCAGAGCACTGTACTTGCTGCGCATCCTCAAGCAGCATGTCACTCTCATTGTAGTCAAACAATTCAGCTGACTCTTCCGTGTGTGATAGCGAGGCTACGGCAGGAGTAGCTGTGGACATGGAGGCTGCATTAGAGGCTTTGGCAGCTGAGGTGGACTGTAAAGCACTACAACCCTGGCTGGCAGAGGACTCGGAGGATGAGGATGGCTTGGTTAGCCAATCCACCAAGTCCTCTGTATGTTGCGGCTGCTTAAGACGGCCAGCACCAGTTAGAAAGGACAAATGTGCCCCAGCAGAGGATACACCACGTCCACCACGACCAGAGACACCGCCTCTGACACAGGGGCTGCTTGCCCTCTTATCTGTGGCTGGGAGCGTCTGCCTGTCTTTTTTGTTCTTTCAGACATGGTGAGTGATATATAGATTAATATATACAGAACTCTGATTCAACTCTGGTATAAATATTTAACTCTGGTATAACTCAGTGAGACACACTGATAGCTGGCAGCCAGTGACAAGAGACAGATCACCTTAATTCCCAAGTGTTTTAAAGAAATTAGTGAGCCCCAAAATACAGCGTGGTACTTTTTGTATGACGAGACAAAGATCACCTTAATTCACAAGTGTTTTAAAGAAATTAGTGAGCCCCAAAAAGATTTGCTGGCACAGTGACAAGACCCAGAAAATCACCTCAATTCACAAATGTTTTAAATAAAGTTGTAAACCCCAAAAAAACTTGCTGGCACAGTGACAAGACACACATCACCTAAATTCCCTGATATTTGGTCGAAATGAGACCCCCCCCAGACCCCCCAGTAGCGTGGCAGACCGGCAGTAACAACACACACACAACTATCTTCTTTGAAATCTCCTCTGAAATGCGTGCAGAATCGACGCGTTGAAACCTTATATAGTGTGCTGCGGGACTTAGCTCTGTGAGCCCATGATTGGGCAAAATTTGCCCAATCAGGACTCTGAGCGGTGATTGGCATAGTGTTCAACCAGTCTTGCACCAGACCTGTGGTCAGGTGCAGGGCTGTAGCCAATTACGAGCTTCAGGCAGCGGGAAAATGCATTGTGGTCGAACATTTGGCGAACACCCGGAAATGTTCGGGGTTCGCGATCTGCTCGAACAGGCTAAGTTCGGGCCGAACCCGAACAGCTCATCCCTATACCCAGGGCCTGCAGCTAATCCTGTGCACCAGGGAGAGGAGGCAGTCGGCCCTACTCCCCAGCTACAGACAGTGCTTTCTGCCTCTACTGCTACCGAGGAGGCAAAGCTTTTACAGTGGCAGTGTTCTGTCCGAAGACATCGAGCTAAACCTTCTTGTCCCACAAACTTGGATACCATATTTATTTTGATCACAGGTTTATTAAGACAAGCCAGGTGAAACTGTAATACAGTAAAAACAAACTTCATAAACATCACATTACATGCATAACAGCATTTTCATTACCAGATGATACAGTAAACTTACTTTTTTAGCTCTCTAGGGGTAGATGGCGATGGATGAGAAACACATGCCTCGCTTCAGTAATAACTTTCAGACACAAAATGGTGAATGCTTCACTTCCTGTCAAGATTCTACCCAGCATTCTCTGATTAATGATAACTTCCTTCCTATACATTACTAATATATATGAAATGGTTTAACAGCCGTACTACCACAAAAGGACACTAGATGGTGCTACACTCCACTATAACTAATGTACCGTACATTACACTTCACACAAATCTATCACTGATTCTTCTTATTAAAGCATAAACATTATGATAGACAGCACACTCCCCGTCTGACGTCACACGACGTCACTAGCAGAGTCTTCCATAGAAAACAACAGAGCAAGTTCGTTCACTGGTCTTAAGAACACTTTAACCTCATTCTGTTGAAAGGTCCTGACCTCGACCTTACGGACACGATTATCTTTGCTTGGGAGTACTTTGGTGATCAGACCTAAAGGCCACATGTTCCTTAGCGTCTGACAGTCTTTCATTAGCACAACGTCTCCAGGTTTAAGATTGGGCTTTCCAGTGTACCACTTTCTTCTCACTTGTAGAGTAGATATACATTGTTTCTTCCACCGGCTCCAGAAGGTATTGGCAAGAACTTGTACCTGTCTCCATTGTCGCTTGTAAAGATCTTTCTCACAAAACTCTCCAGCTGGAGCACCGGCAAGATTAGTCTTTTGCGTGAGCAACATGGCGGGTGTGAGGATCACCGGGTCTTCAAAGTCACTTGAAATTGGTGTCAAAGGTCTGGCATTAATGATAGCTGTAACCTCTGCCATAAAGGTCACTAAACACTCGTGAGTAAGCCTTGCAGTTCCTACTTGCAGGAAGATAGAGTCAAGAATTCTGCGGGCTATGCCTATCATCCTCTCCCAGACACCTCCCATGTGAGAAGAGTGAGGTGGGTTGAAGATCCACGTGCAGTCTTGCTCACTCAAGTATCTTTGTACTGTAAGGACGTCCAAGTTAGAAGGAATTTGAAGTTCTCTTACTGCTCCTACAAAGTTTGAGCCCCTGTCAGAACGAATGAGTCTCACTGGACCCCTGATTGCTATGAAACGTCTCAGAGCATTAATAAAACTTGAAGTGTCCATTGACTCAATAACTTCAATGTGAACCGCTCTGATGGACATGCAAACGAATATAACTGCCCAGCGTTTACTGTTTGAGTGTCCCCTCTTTGTGTACCGGGTGGCGACAGACCATGGACCGAAAACATCAAGGCCAACATTGGTAAAAGGTGGATCCATGCTAAGTCTGTCAGGTGGTAAATTGGCCATCTTTTGCGTCTGTAACCTTCCACGAAGTTTTCTGCAGATGACACACTTGAAGAGGATCCTACTCACACATCTCTTAGCTCCGACTACCCATAGTCCAGCAGCTCTTACAGCTCCTTCAGTAAACAGTCGACCCTGGTGTTTAGTTTGGTCATGGTAGTGCTGAATGAGTAAGTAGGCAATATGATGGTGACCGGGAATCACTAACGGATGTTTCTCTGAGAGTTCTAACTCGCTTTCTCTCAAACGGCCTCCTACTCTCAACATGGCATTTTCATCAAGAATTGGATCAAGTTTCTTTAAACTACTGTCTTTAGGAACAGGTTTCTGGTTGAGAATACAATTAATTTCTTTAGCAAAGACCTGTCTTTGTACAACAGATATTAACCAATTTTTAGATTGTTCTAGGTCAGTCGCTGAGTAGCCGTTTTTGCAGTGGTGCCAACCTCTGCAATTGTCTGGAGTCAGTGGTTTTTGTTTATAGGACTGAGCTATGTGGTTCAGGCAAGTAATAGCTCTAACTAATGACCTCCAGGTGGAAAACCTATTGAAACGGTGAGTTTTAAACTGGTTAAGAGAAGTTGTTGTAACTGCAGTAGATACCTGAGGGCGAATTTCCTGATCCTTGTCTGCATCTATTAACTCGAATGTGGCGGGGTCTTTAATGTTACAGTCGGTACTGCGTAGAAAGGTGGGACCTGTGAACCACGAAGTACTCTCAAGGCGGCTGGCTGCTACAGATCTGGTCGCTAGGTCTGCAGGATTACGGTCTGTGGGCACGAAATGCCATTGCTCTGGGAGGGTAGACCTCCTTATCCTCAATACTCTGTTATTGACATAGACGTAGAAACGTCTAATTTCATTATGGATGTAACCCAAAACTATTTTGCTGTCTGTATAAAACTCAGCTTTTTGAATTTCTACATTTATCTCTGTAGCAATTAGTTCAGCTAGCTCTGTAGCCAAAACTGCAGCACAAAGCTCCAGCCTGGGTATGGTGTGTTCAGAAAGTGGTGCAAGTTTGGCTTTCCCCATTACAAACCCTATGTGGCATTGTCCTTTATTGTCTATGGTTTTCAGGTAAGCTACAGCAGCAATTGCCTTAACAGAAGCATCTGAAAACACACAAAGTTTTTGCGTCTGATAGTCTTCAGATGACAGAGGGATATGGTCGTGGGATGTTAAGGTTAGATAAAACTGTCAGTGAGTCCTTCCACTCTGTCCATAGGTTCTTCTTGTCAGTGGGGAGAGGGTGGTCCCAATCTAACGACTCACAGGTCAAGTCTCTCAGTAGTGCCTTACCCTGGATAGTGATAGGTGCTGCAAAACCTAAAGGATCGTACAGGCTATTTATGGTAGACAGGACGCCTCTACGGGTAAAGGGTTTTTCCTCTGTTTACTTGAAAGGTAAAGGTGTCAGATCTTAAGTCCCATAGCAAACCAAGACTGCGTTGCATGGGAAGTGAGTCTGTGCCTAGATCTAAGTCCTTTAACTCGTTAGAACGATCTTCGACAGGAAAGGCCTCCAAGACTTCTCTACTGTTGGAAGCAATCTTGTGAAGTTTTAAGTTGGAACAGGCAAGCATTGCCTGAGTCCTTTTGAGGAGACTGTCTGTGTCTTTGAGGTCTGGGGTTATCTCAGCATGACCGTTCTGGAATATTTTCTCCATGAAGGAAAAGAAATGTTCACTCATCTCTGGTTTCCTTTGGAGATTGTGTCTTAGGGACGAGAGGCGTTTATGTGCTAGTTCTCGGTTGTTGGGCAAACGTCGTCTTTGAGGTCTAAAGGGAAGAGGTGCAACCCAGCTATTAGTCACATCTTTCTCTATACTCTTTTCCATAAGTTCTAAGAAGAGTCTATCCTCTATGGACATTGCTACCTGGTCATCTTCCTTTGTCCTCTTAAACACTGTGCTTCCTAAGTCATTTTGGTCGTCGTCGTAGGTGTTGTTGTGTGGTAGCTCTTTTATGAGGATGTGATTCTGACAGGGTTGGAGAAGAGAAGGACGACCATTCTCGAAGGTACTAGTGAGCAGGTTATTAACAGATGCCGGTTTGTGAGCACCCCCTAGGCAAACATCACCTATAATGACCCACCCGAGGTCTAGTTTTTGGGCATATGGGGCGTTTTGGGAACCGTTTATCAGTTTTCTAACTTTATGGACTTGCAAGATATCTCTCCCAAGAAGTAAGATTATCTGAGCCTGATCGTCTAGTTCTGGTATGAGATGTGCTATGTGCTTTAAGTGAGTGTGGTGAGCTGCTGCGTCTGGTGTGGGAATCTCTGACCTGTTGTCTGGCATATGGTTGCACTCTATTATGGTCGGTAAGGGTAGGCATGTCTTACCATCCATAGATTCAATTTGTAGCCCGTCAGCTCTTCTCCCCGCCGTTTCCACTGTACCTGCACACGTTCTAAGGGAGTAAGGGCTGCTCGGGCTTTTAAGGTTTAGAATGTCAAAAAACACAGATCTCGCTAGTGACCTATTACTCTGATCATCCAAAATGACGTAGAGCTTGACCGCTTTGTCTCTGCGTCCTTTTGGGTAAACTCTCACAGGACAGATTTTGAGCAGGATCTGCCGCCTGTAGTTCCTTTGCAGACTTCAGTACACTGCGAAGTGATTGCCATGGCGTCTGTACTAGAGTCTTTGGCTTCCCTGCCTTGCTCTGTGTCACCATGCACAGGTGGGAGGGTACTTGGAGTAGGCCTTGGGTGTAGAGCTGTGTTGTGCTCTGTGTTGCCACACTCTGTACACTTGACACTGACCTTGCAGTCCTTGGCGAAGTGCGTAGATGAAGAGCAGCACTTGAAACAAATGTTGTTCTCCTTGAGGAAAGCTTTGCGCTCCTGGATAGTCTTTGCCCTGAAGGCTCTGCATTTCTGTAGAGGATGTGGCATCTTATGTAGAGGGCAGAACTTTGTAGGGTCGCTGTCTCGATCCTCTAGTTGAGACTCTGTAAACCTTTGGGAAGAAATGTTAGTTTTGTGCACGGCTACTGGAGCTCTGGGTTGTTTGGGGCCAAAGGAAGTGGAATAAGACACTGGAAAAATGAAACTGGGATCATCTTTCATTCTTGCTTGTCTGTCTACAAAGTCTACAAACTCACTAAAGGGTGGAAAAGGCACATTGCGATCTCGTTTGTAGTTACAGCCATGAGTGATCCATCTTTCGTGTAACTCATAAGGAAGTTTTTGTGCTAAGGAGTGAATCCCTCTGGCAGAGTCAAGATAAGAAAGGCCAGGTAAGTCTCCTTCTGCTTTAGCCACTCGTAACTCCATACACAGATCACTGAATTCTCTGAGCCTTTGATAACCTCTGCTGGGCATTTTTGGGAAGTCTTCTATCCTTTTAAACAGTGTATTCTCTATAGCTTCTGGTGAACCATAACACCTATCCAGTCTGTCCCATATGTTTGTAAGGCCTATCTCAGGGTGATTTATATTAATGTCTCTGATCCTTATGGCCTGTTCAGCAGACTCATTGCCGAGCCACTTTACCAGGAGGTCTATCTGTTCCCTGCAGGATAGATCTAGACCATGAATAGCACTCTGGAAAGAGGATCGCCACGCCCTGTAGTGTTGAGGGCGATCACTAAATTTGACAAGACCTTGGGTAACTAACTCACGTTTCGCAAGGAATTTTGCAAAGTCTATAGTAGCCTGATTGTGATTGGGGTAGGTTGCTGGTGTATTTTGGTGTGGTGTATAGGCATACCTGATAGAAGTCTCCTCTTTAGGTGTGTTGGGCTCATACCTGCTTAAGGTTGGCATTTCATACGGACTCGTTGCATACACCTTTGGAGTGAAGACAGGTGTTTGGTAGTTGTATGAAGGCTGTGTACCTTGTGGAATAGAAGGTTTGGTTGGGACGGGAAAGTCTGGCACCCTGTCGGACCTTTCTTGCTTGTCGCACTGGGTTCCGAGGTCGTCTCGTCTTTGCTTTATCTGTTGTGACTCACCGACGTCCTGTTTGGTTTCTTTTTGTGGGATGCTGCTTGGGTTATAGTGCTGGTGGACATATTCTGAGGTTCGTTGCGTTGCATCTTGACTATCTTCCTCTAAACTCGGCATGCTTCTACATTCCTTTAACTCAATGTAGACAGCTGCTTCTAATGCTTCTGCTTCTGCAATGGCAACGGCAACATCTCGGTCCACTGCCAGCCTCTGCATGTTAGCTTCTAAGATAGCTTGCTGTAATTTCAGGGATGTCTCCTGCTTTTTCATCTGTAGCTCTTGGTCTGCGAATGCGACCCTGGCTCTTGCTGCTTCCGCTTTCGAACGGGCTATGGCTGCTGCATTTGCGACAAATGACTTGGATGAGCTTGCTTGTGATCTTGTTTTGATTGAAGATGTCTCACTGTGAGGCATGGCTGCGGGGAAGAAACTGTCTTGCTGTATAGAGACCGCTCGTGTCGATGCTGCGCACCTCTGTGTAGCTTGGCTGCTTGCTTCGCCTGCCGCAGGTATGTTTCTTTAAAGCCTCTGACTGTATGGATGCTGTGTAGCCCCGGGCTGTACAGACTTCGCAGTCAGCTTATCTTCCTCTCGGAGGTCGGCTTAAAAATTTCACTGTTCTGTCCGAAGACATCGAGCTAAACCTTCTTGTCCACAAACTTGGATACCATATTTTATTTGATCACAGGTTTATTAAGACAAGCCAGGTGAAACTGTAATACAGTAAAAACAAACTTCATAAACATCACATTACATGCATAACAGCATTTTCATTACCAGATGATACAGTAAACTTACTTTTTTAGCTCTCTAGGGGTAGATGGCGATGGATGAGAAACACATGCCTCGCTTCAGTAATAACTTTCAGACACAAAATGGTGAATGCTTCACTTCCTGTCAAGATTCTACCCAGCATTCTCTGATTAATGATAACTTCCTTCCTATACATTACTAATATATATGAAATGGTTTAACAGCCGTACTACCACAAAAGGACACTAGATGGTGCTACACTCCACTATAACTAATGTACCGTACATTACACTTCACACAAATCTATCACTGATTCTTCTTATTAAAGCATAAACATTATGATAGACAGCACAGGCAGCACAGCGGGGCAACTGAACCGGAGAAAATGGCAGACTGGGCAAGTAAAGTTTCTCAGGAGTCCACAATGGATCAGGGTGCCAGGGATCTTTGGCCACCTGCCAAGGAGATTTGCATTGCAATGGTGGATGGGACTGTGGTTTCCACCAGGGAGAGCCTTGGACATTGTGGCATTGTGGAAGAAGGACTGCCTGGTGAAGGGGGTGAGACTGAGATCCCCACTGGTGATTTACTGCGATGCGGGACAGCTGACCCAGAGGCCCCACAGTGTGCTCCAAACCAAGGATGGCTGACGGTGCTGGAAGGCCTGGATTTGTTTGGGCCAGAAATGGACTTTATGGTTGTGGAGGAGACTGCGGCCTTCACCACTGTGCTTCCAGGATGCAGCCCAGATCCCCAGCTTGGGGAGCCTGAACAGCTCTCAGCTGATTCGAGAGAACTGCTGGCAATGGGACAGAGTGCAGCCGAGCTCTGTCCCCAACACGGGGACTAGGTCTATTCCCAGAGGCGTAACTAGAAACCTCAGGGCCCAGGTGCAGGAACCCATAAAGGGCCCCTCCTCTAAGCAAAAAGCCAATGGAAGCAGAGGCGGCTCTAGACTTTGAGAGGCCTTAGGTGAAAATTGAACAAAAGGCCCCAATGAAATCCATATAAAAAAAAAATATTAAACTGCATAATTCATTTTGTAGGGGAGAGGGTGTGAAAAGCAGGGGAGAGTGAGGCAGTATCCAACGTGAGATTAGGGAAAGAGAGCAGGAGGAGGTGAGATGGGGAGAGAGAGACAGACATTAGCAAGGAATTGAGTAAAGAGGCAGAGCATAAAGCCTGAGACACACTGAGCTTGTTGCAATGCGCAGCGCCTGTAGGCAGCATCGCGCGGCGAGTCGCACTCAGTGTGTACAGATTTTTCCACCTCCCACTCTCAAGTCACGTCACGATGTGGCACTGAGCGACGGGAGTTGGAAAAAAAATTGAAATTTCCCCTCAGCGGAGCGACGCGATGAGGGGAGGGGCTGGATTTGCAGTACACGGCGCATGCGCTGTGTGCTGTAGATCCCCCCCCCCACCAGCACTGCTCCGGAGTCTGCTCTCTTCCGTCTGTGTTCACCTCGACGCAGTGGCATGGAGAGAGGAGAGCCTCCCAGCAGCAGGACCCCGAGCCAGGTGCTGCTGGGACCACCCCTCCTCCATAATGTGAATTGCACACCTGCCCATTCCCCAATAGATATACCAATAAAAAAAAACAATGCCCGAGTCCCCACGCAGCACACATGTCCCCCCCCTTCTACCTGGCTGTGTGTATATGTGTAATTAATAAATTATATACACTGAGAAGTTTGGCTGTAAAATATAAATACAGTCATGGCCAAAATTGTTGGCACCCCAGAAATTTTTCCAGAAAATCAACTATTTCTCACAGAAAAGTATTGCAGTAACACATGTTTTGCTATACACATGTTTATTCCCTTTGTGTGTATTGGAACAAAACAAAAAGAACACAGTACCTACAGTGAAATATGGTGGAGGTTCAATGATGTTTTGGGGTTGTTTTGCTGCCTCTGGTACTGGGTGCCTTGAATGTGTGCAAGGCATCATGAAATCTAAGGATTACCAAAGGATTTTGGGTCGCACTGTAGAGCCCAGTGTCAGAAAGCTGGGCTTGCGTCCGAGATCTTGGGTCTTCCAGCAGGACAATGACCCCAAACAAACTTCAAAAAGCACCCAGAAATGGATGGCAACAAAGCGCTGGAGAGTTCTGAAGTGGCCAGCAATGAGTCCAGATCTAAATCCCATTGAACACCTGTGGAGAGATCTTAAAATTGCTGTTGGGAAAAGGCGCCCTTCCAATAAGAGAGACCTGGAGCAGTTAGCAAAGGAAGAGTGGTCCAAAATTCCGGGTGAGAGGTGTAAGAAGCTTATTGATGGTTATAGAAAGCGACTGATTTCAGTTATTTTTTCCAAAGGCTGTGCAAGTTAAGGGTGCCAAGAATTTTGTCCAGACCATTTTTGGAGTTTTGTGTGACATTATGTCCAATTAGATTTTTTCCTCCCTCTCTTTTTGTTTTGTTCCAATACACACAAAGGGAATAAACATGTGTATAGCAAAACATGTGTTAATGTAATTCATTTCTGTGAGAAATACTTGATTTTCTGGAAACATTTCTGGGGTGCCAACAATTTCGGCCATGACTGTATATTCTTTACAGCCAGACTTCTCAATATATATACACACAGCCAGACTTCTCAGTGTATGTATATATACATACACTGAGAAGTCTGGCTGTGTGTATATATATTGAGAAGTCTGGCTGTAAAGAATATATATATATATATATATATATATAATATATATATATATATATATATATATTATATATATATATATATATATATAAAAGTATGTGAACCCTATGGGATTAAGTGGAGTTTTGCATGAATTGGTCATAAAATGTGCTCTGATCTTCATCTAAGTCACAACAATTTGAAAAACACAGTCTGCTTAAAATAATACAACACAAACATTATATGTTTTCATGTTTTTATTGAACAGAACGTGTAAACACTCACAGTGCAGGGTGGAAAAAGTATGTGAACCTTTGGACTTAATAACTGGTTGACCCTCCTTTGGCAGCAATAACCTCAACCAAACGTTTCCTGTAGTTGCAGATCAGACCTGCACAACGATCTGGAGTAATTTTGGACCACTCCTCTTCACAAAACTGTTTCAGTGTAGCAATATTCTTGGGAAGTCTGGTGTGAATCGCTCTCTTAAGGTCATGTCACAGCATTTCAATTGGGTTGAGGTCAGGACTGTGACTGGGCCACTCCAGAAGGCGTATTTTGTTTTGTTGAAGCCATTCTTTTGTTGAATTACTTGTATGCTTTTGGTCATTGTCCTGTTGCATCACCCATCCTCTGCGGAGCTTCAGTTGGTGGACAGATGGTCTTACGTTTTCCTGCAAAATGTCTTGATAAACTCTGGAATTCATTTTTCCATCAATGACAACAATCCGTCCAGGCCCTGAGGCAGCAAAGCAGCCCCAAACCATGATGCTCCCTCCGCCATGTTTTACAGTGGGGATGAGGTTTGGATGTTGGTGTGCTGTGCCTTTTTTTTTCTCCACACATAGTCTTGTGTGTTTTTCCAAACAACTTAATTTTTGTTTCTTCTGTCCACAGAATATTTTGCCAGTAGTGCTGTGGAACATTAAGGTGCTCTTTTGCAAACTTCAAACATGTTACAATATTCTTTTTGGACAGCAATGGCTTCCTCCGTGGTGTCCTCCCATGTACTCCATTCTTGTTTAATGTTTTCCTTATTGTAGATGTGTCAACAAAAATGTTAGCATGTGCCAGAGATTTCGGTAAGTCTTTAGCTGACACTCTAGGATTCTTCTTTACCTCATTAAGCATTCTGTCTTACCGTGGACACATGAACATCAAGGCTTTTGGAGATACTTTTGTAACCCTTTCCAGCTTCATGCAAGTCAACAATTCTTGATCGTAGGTCTTCTGAGAGCTCTTTTCTGCGAGGCATGGTTCACATCAGGCAGTGCTTCTTGAAACCAGTAAACCCAAAACTGGTGTGTGTTTTTACAAGGGCAGGACAGCTTTCAGCAACACATCCAATAATATTACACTGATTAGACTCAAGGTTGGCTCACTCCTGGCTCCAATTAGCTCTTGGAGAAGTCATTCGGCTAGGGGTTCACATACTTTCTCCACCCTGCACTGTGAATGTTTACATGTTCTGTTCAATAAAAACATGAAAATATATAATGTTTGTGTTGTATTATTTTAAGCAGAATGTGTTTTTCAAATTGTTGTGACTTAAAATGTGCTCTGATCTTCATCTATGACCAATTCATGCAAAACTCCACGTTATCCCAAAGGGTTCATATACTTTTTCTCGACACTGTATATGTATATATATACTGACCATAGGGACTATAGGGACACAGCACTCCCTGTGTTCCTATAATATACAGTATATATATATATATATATATATATATCAGTGTGTGTGTGTATGTGTATATATATATATATATATATATATATATATATACATACACACACACACTGATATATATATATATATATATAATTAGTGGTTGGGCCGCTCAGAGAAGCACAGGATTTGGAGGTGTACCTCTTTTATTGAACGCCACAAAACAAAGTCTTTAACCCTTTCGTTGCTGAGGCGTTTCACGCCTCTGTGCTGAGCTAATTTTTACCTGTTTTGCTCATCTTGTTTAAACGTATGGGGTGCGCTTGTTAAAAAAATTTGAAATGGGGTCTTGTTACATTTTTTTTGGGGAAAATTACGCGATTTTTAACAAACGCACCGCATACAAAAATCGTTAGTGCAGCATCATTGTTCACATTATAATTGAAATGGGAGCAATATTGCTGCATTAACAAACCAAAAAAAAACGTGTTTTTTTTATAATTTTACTTTAAAATATTTTTTTATTTAAAATTTTTATTTTTTTGAAAACTTTTTTCATACTCATGTTTATCGTTGGAACGGCCATGCTCTGGCCGATCCAACAGTACCAAACTTTAACCCCTAGCTGCCACGGATCAGGATATAGGGGGTTCATTGGAACCCCCTATCTCCACCATTGGTGGCAGCTAGGGGTTAACTCCAGGACTGGCGTCATCGTGCTATGCACGATGACGCCAGTCCTCAGGGGGAGTTCCTGGAGGCTTGGCCGACATCCAAGATGTCGGCCAGCTCCGGGAAAGGATCACGAACCGGCGTTTTCAGCGCCGATTCGTGATCCGGCTCCCCAGCGGTTAATGACTGCCACCGTTTGGAAGGGCAGGCTGTGCCCTTCCAAGCGGTGCCTGTATTAACTCCCTGCTCCCCGGCGATCGGGAGGGAGAGAGGTCCGAAGGACCTCCCCCCTCCCTTTCAGGCGCCTCCTCCGCACATGCGGGGGGGGCACCTGAATTAGATGTCATCGCGCCGCCGCAATGACATCTAATGGCCCTGCCGGGGTCCCGAGTGCTGGGCTGACATCCAAGATGTCAGCCCGCACCGGGGGGGCGCAGCAATCCGCCGGAATCTGGCGGATTGCTGCCTCCTGTGCATGGACGCGCTCAGCGCGTCCATAGCACAGGAGAACCACTTGGCTGGACGCGCTGAGCGCGTCCATAGCAGTCAAGTGGTTAAACACTGGGTACACTTGTATTACCAAACAAAAATTAAACACAAATAAATTGGCCTACTCCTTCCTTTAGGAGTCTAACTAAACAAATTTGTCCCCTCACTACAGGATACTGGGGCAGCTATTCTGCCCCCAGTATAAACAAAAACTCTGTCCCTTTTTACATACGTACCAGCAAGCCTGGAGTTCTGCAGTTCTGTGCATTCCACACCTCAGTCTTTCAAACGCAATCTTTTTCTGCCTTCCTCTGTGCTGGGAACTGCTATATTGGCTTGTTAAGGAGTTGCAGCTGTGGCTGCTGCCAGGGAAGGTGTAACCCCTTACTGACCAGGAATTACTGCATCAGTCAGCCTCCTGCTAACATACACAGATTCCCATACTCGGTCACAAAATATATATACAGTCAGGTCCAGAAATATTGGGACATCGACACAATTCTAACATCTTTGGCCCTATACACCACCACCATTTATATATTCGTGTGAAGATTTCTTCTCTACCGGTGACTTTTCCTTTAAGATTTTTTTTTTTTTTTTTTTTTTAAATAAGACTTTTGTAGTAAATAATAGACTGTGCAGTTAAAAAGCAGAAAGATTTTTTGTCGCAATCTCTTTTTGGTTGAAAAGATATAACTTTTCGTGGGAGCGCTGTCCTTATTTTTGTGTTTGTATATTTATCTTTGCTTGTTAGTTGGACAGACTAACCTTATAGGATTCTAGCAGCTCCCTTTTGTATACATATACCCTATTCCTCTCTTAGCGCCACAGTAGTCCTACGTTGTGTTTATTCTTTAACTGCAGACTGTCAGCTTTAATTTGAGGGTATGTGACAACCAACTCAGGTGAACGGTGTAAGACTTACAGCAGTTTGCAGATGTGCCTCCCACTTGTTAAGGGACCAAAGGTCATGGGACAATTGCCTTCTCAATGTCACGGTTCCCCGATCCCACCACGCAGTTCTTAACGCCCAACACTCCACAGAGCCCAAAAGCTACGAACAGAGTAGCCGTAGAAGAATCCCTAACTGTCTGGTCCTTATAATTGGCCAGGTAAACTAGCTAGACAGAAAGGGTTAAGCAAAAGACAATGTTGTAATACAAAACCAGGCTAGCAACACGGGGGTAGTCAGACGAGCCAGAATCAGGAATACAGAGTATAGAATAGTCAAATGGAATAGCCGGGTCGATATCAGTGCAGTAGCGTAGAACAAGAAAATAGTCTAGGGCAACGGAAGGCAGAATAGTCAGAAAACAAGCAGGGGTCAATAACCAGTTAAATCACAATAGAATTCAGGTACAAGGAGCTCAGGTATGGATAACCACGATCTGGCACTGCTGAGACGTAACTGAGGGTTGATGTAAACCATTGGTGAGCCTCAAAAACAGGAAGGCCAGATTAGAGTTTGCCAAACAACACCTAACAAAGCCTCCACAGTTCTGGAACAAGATCCTATGGACAGATGAGAACAAGATCAACTTGTACCAGAGTGATGGGAAGAGAAAAATATGGAGAAGGAAAGGAACTGCTCATGATCCTAAGCATAGCACCTCATCAGTGAAGCATCGTGGTGGTAGTGTCATGGCGTGGGAATGTATGGCTGCCAATGGAACGGATTCTCTTGTATTTATTGATGATGTGACTGCTGACAAAAGCAGCAGGATGAATTCTGAAGTGTTTCGGGCAATATTATCTGCTCACATTCAGCCAAATGCTGCAGAACTCATTGGACGGCGCTTCACAGTGCAGATGGACAATGACCCAAAGCATACTGCAAAAGCAACCAAAGAGTTATTGAAGGGAGAGAAGTGGAATGTTATGCAATGGCCAAGTCAATCACTTGACCTGAATCCCATTGAGCATGCATTTCACTTGCTGAAGACAAAACTGAAGGGAAAATGCCCCAAGAACAAGCAGGAACTGAAGACCGTTGCAGTAGAGGCATGGCAGAGCATCACCAGGGACGAAACCCAGCGTCTGGTGATGTCTATGCGTTCCAGACTTCAGGCTGTGATTGACTACAAAGGATTTGCAACCAAGTATTAAGAAGGGAAAGTTTGATTTATGATTATTATTCTGTTCCATTACCCTTGGTCCCTTAACAAGGGTGGAGGCACATCTTCAAACTGCTGTAAGTCCTACACCATTCACCTGAGTTGGATGTACATACTCTCAAATCTATAAATCAAATCAATAAAGCTGACAGTCTGCAGTTAATGCACAGAGCCAAAAATGTTAGAATTGTGTCGATGTCCCAATATTTCTGGAAATAAAGAGACTCTTTACTGCAGAATAATATAAAAAACAGTTTATTAGATATTGAATTAAAACGGGAATATTTTTAACATTGAAGCCTATGGGATAAAACATTCTTGTTACTAAAACATCAGGCACGGCCCTCTAATCAGGCACTGTAGAGGGCAGCCTGCAGGGGCCTCCCAAGGATCCCCTTGAGGAGCATGCGGCCGCCGGATGACAGAGCTGCGACTGTGCGGGCTAGCCGCCCAGGTGCATGTGGCAGAGACAGGCAGCGCAGGGAAGGAGCCACTGCATCTGCGGCCACGGCAGACCCCCCACAAACAGGATCCAGGGAGCCCCCAGTGACCACCAGGCAAAGGTAAGGCGTCACATTTCTAAAAAAAAAATTCAATCCGAGGACATTTTTAAATGTCTCTGGGAACATAAAATAAAACCTTTTTTTTTTTCTTTCTCTACCTGACTGAATGTATTTAATTATATATATTCGATACATTCAGCCAGGTAGAAGGGGGTGGCATGTGGGCTGCGCGGGCTCTCAGGCAGTGGTTTGGTTTTTGTGTGTGTATATTTTTAGCAAATTTATAGGGGAAGGTAAGGGCAGGTATGATATAGATATATATTTCCAGACTTGTAATACACACACATTTTGGCAACTAATTGCCCCCCCCCCCATTTGACTGATCCCTCCAGAAGAAATGTTGAACCCGATAGAGCAGAGAATAATATATATATTCTCTGCTCTGTCGGGTTCAACATTTCTTCTTGAGGGATCAGCCAAATAGGGGGAGATTGGAGATTGTCCACATGCCACCCCCCACGTGCGTACGTGTGTTTATGGTCTGAGGTCTGTGGGTGAGTGTTATATATATCTGCGTGTTGATTATATACGTATATGTCTGTGTGTGGCATCAACGCATCCCTACTCTATACACGGCGCTCCGTGTCCCTATAATATATATGATCAGGGGTTACCTTCTTTTATATTTTTATACTATTCCTATTAAATTAACAGTAATTTTTGTATTTTATTCAGTACAAACTTTTTTTGCCTATATAACATGTGCTTTGTGAAAATTAAATGGTTTTGTGTGTACATTTTAATTTAGTTAGTGGATTCCTGTCCAGTGCGGCGAGAAGCAAACGTAATGTAGTGTAGACATGCTGTGAGGCGGAGCGGAGTGAAGTCAAGCCTGCAAAATGTTTGCTTCTCTTCGCTTCACTACGCTGTGCGTCGCTACACGCTCAGTGTGTCTCAGCCTTTATTCCCACATCACTAGCTTACCGAATCCGTTTGTATACTTGTTACTGACCCTGCTTGTTCTGAGGACCCGATCTGTTGCCGACTTTGCCTGCCATTTGACTATTCTCTCTGTGTATTCCCTGCCTGTTCTGTTTGCTTCCTGTTGCTACTGGTGTGTGCCAATTCTCACCATATACAGTAGTGCAGTACAAGTGCCTAAACATTGCTGACCCAGTTTTGTTATAGCTGCTGATGTAACTGAATAGATCAGGGATCTCTTCTGCATTACCAAAACCTCCACCACTGCACTCTTCCACAATACCACAGAGGGGTTACTTACGGTGTGAAGGCACTTGCTGCCACCAAAGGCACAATATTTGGGTGCACTGCCACTGATGCCTATACCCGATTCATATAATTTTAATATTTGACCGCAGGGTCCCTGCACTCTTCCACAATACCACAGAGGGGTAACGGTGTGACGGCACTGTTGCAGACACTAAAGGCCCAATTTTAAAGCACCTATTGTTACTTTCATCCAAAGCCTGCATAAGTTTCACCATAATTTAGCCAAAAAATCACTAAACTTGTTCTGCGTGTCCTAAAATGTCTCCTCTTTTCATATAGACTGCCGCCCCAAGCAGTTGTTTATGAATAGATTAAAGGAAAACCATTTACCGTCATTTGAAATGTAATTTTTTTTGTTTTTAAATGTTTTTATACATACTACAAATCCGCCACTTCATGGGCAGGTTATGGGGACCTCCTAGGCACGATATTTTAAGGGATTTTTCGTTTTTATTCTTAACCTCTATTTCATGGAAAACTCACTGTTCCTTTAAAAAGGTTTTTATTTTAACTTTTTGTTCTTGTTTCCTGTCCCCCAGGGCACTACCCGGACCCCAGATACACCTTTTATGGCAAATATCTTGCATACATGCCCTCTTGGAGGGCACTCTAAAATTCAAACTTTCGAGTCCCATTGACTTGCATGGAGTTCGGTTCGTGTTCGAATTCGAACTTTTTAAATTGTTCGAATACGAACCGAACACGGGGGTGTTCAGCTCATCACTAGTGCTATATGATTAGGGTTACCTTTTTTTCTAAAAAAAATTATACTATTCCTATTAAATATGCAGTAATTTAGATGTATTTTATTCAGTAGAAACTTTTTTCCTATATGACATGCGCTTTGTGAAAATAAGAAGTTTTGGTGTGCATATTTTAATTTAGTTAGTGGATTCCTATCCAGTGTGGAGAGAAGCAAACGTGATGCAGTGTAGCCTGGCTGCGAGGCGGAGTGGAGTGAAGTCAAGCCTGCAAAATGTTTGCTTCACGTTGCTTCGCTACGTTGTGCTTCGCTACATGCTCGGTGTGTCTCAGGCTTGAGGGGGCGAGATAATCCGTGGATTGTGGCTGGATATGCATGCAGAGGGTTATTGGAATCTGTGGAGTGTGGTTGTCTGGGTATAATGAGAATCAGTGTGCATAGCCAGCCACTATCCACAAATTACTAAAACTCTGACTTTGCCCAGCCAGCCATGATCCACAAGTTGCTGAAACTCTCCATGGCTCTCATCAGGCTGGGCACAGTGGGAGTTGCTAAATGACCAGGGTAGTTTTTAGAAAACATCAATATGTTTCTGATAATTTAAAAAAAAAAAAACTTGCCTAATAAAATAAATCCACTACATCTCACCTTCGTGCACAGCTTCACCTTCTCAACGCCCAGTAAGCTTTCTCCCGGTGTCTGGTCACACAGCACATAGGTGGTTTCTGTCTTCCGTCTGTCCTTGCGCACATCTTGTTTTAAGCACAGTGCAAGGGGTAATGGCAGACTAGGGGTAATGAAAAGCCTTAGCACATTCAGCTTCTCTAACAGCCAGTATGGACTGTCCAGTTGCACCTCTTCTCTTCAATGCTTCTAAAGTTTAAAATACCACAGAAAACAAAGACAATAAACCACACGAAAACAGACTGACAACTGATGGGGCCCCGGGCAAAAGGCGAGCATGGGGCCCTCTTGTGCCCCTAACATATACAAGTCACACCCACATAAAGCACCGGTAGCATACATACAACAAGAAAAACAGGACACTTTGTATGTATGTGGTGGCAGCCCTGGACACGGCCCTGCTCAGCTACTAAAACACACACACAGAAAACATACTTAATGTGTTTATGTGTTAGTGCAAATTTTCTTAGCTGAAATCTTAGTTGACTGTGGCCCTGTTGTCCGGCACTCTTCTGACGTCATGTGCTGGAATCTTATGGATCGATCTTCATGTGGACTTTGTCTGTGGAGACCGCTGTGTCTGTTGGGCGGCCCCTCCTGACGCATGCGCGGTGGAGAGGTGGATTTGATGCTCGGACATGGAACGCACACGCAGCCATAAGCCATGACATGCACGCTATTCCTCTATGGATATTTTTACATCGGGTCCCTGAGGGCGACTCTATTTGAACAATTAAGGAGGAGAGAGTGTGGTTTTCCTTTTTTAAGTCCGCCCTGTTGGCCGCAACCTTACAATCTTGATAGTTAAGACTTAGGTCCTTGGCGTTTTTTACGTACTTTAAAAGTGATAAATCTGGTTGCCAATCATGAATCATTCATACATACTTTCTGTGCAATTACGCCATTGATATAGGGATCTTTTTATTCAAGTTGCGCACGACGAGCAGAGGAATTCCATCTGTGTAACTATTGTTATCTCCGGTATTCTGGCTACGTAATGGTTACAATATCTGATATTTACATTAGAAATGGAGCAACACCTTTCTAACAAGAACTTATTTATATGCATTGTGCTGGTCAGTCTTTCTCTACATAATTGGCATAATAATCTGCGTACACTATATATGATATCTACTGGTGTAACATATTCTCGGCTGAAGTCCTACGTACTGGGTACTGGAAGATTGATATTATTAAAACAGACAATCCCTATGGCTATGAGTTAAGTAATTGTTTAAACTGTTTAAAACTAATTGATTAATCAAGTATGTTTAGTTTCATGATAAATCAGCTCGGTGTTTAAACAGAGTACTACATGACTCGATCTATGAATTCAACTAAAATAGTAACTGAAGGATTTTCCGAGTCCGTGTAAAGCCATTTTTTGGACCTACGAATTTATGAATTCATATAGTGCAATCTTTTTATATGGTATCTCTAATTTCATCATTATGAGATGGATTTTCCATCTGTGTTGAACGCTTGACGCATCCTCCATTAATTGTATGAATATAATCACATAGTTATATGGCAAAGGTGAATACACCTACGAATTAATTATCCGTGTTTAGGATCCTTAACTATTTGGAACTATTGTTAATTCACTGACTGAAAACACACAACGAAGTATCTATAGTTGAAAGGTTAATTATTAAAAATTCTTTTGAATTTTTTTGAAATCTTTTGAATTCTTTGAATCATTAGTCTGTATATTATCGCAGTGCCTTCAGTCATCCTGTTTAGACCAACAATCGATAGAGAGTTGCCATCACTTTGGAGTACAATTTTGATCTCAGTGATAATATTGTAGTAGTGACTGCAAATAATCACAGCGTATCATTTCCTTGTCTATATCAATTGTAATATTTTCGCTGTAACATTTACATTGATTATGTGTTTTTAGTTGTGTGTTCCCCGTTATCTTAGTATTTAGTCTGTTATTGTGTATGTTTAATAAAATTCATTATATTTTTGTAAGGTTCCTCCAGAGTAGGGATGAGCCGAACACTCCCTGAGTTCGGTTCGGAGCCGAACCCGAACTTTCCAAAGGTTCGGATCCGAACCCGAACTCGAACTCAATACAAGTCAATGGGGCTGAAAATTCGGTTTATAGAGTGCCCTCCAAGAGGGCATATATGCTAGATATTTACCATAAAAGGTGTATGGGGGTCCGGGTAGTGCCCTGGGGGACAGGAAACAAGGACAAAAAGTAAAAAAAAAACGTTTTTAAAGGGACAGTGAGTTTTCCATGAAATAAGGGTTAAAAATAAAAACGAGGGGGGCGTGTCTGGGTTCCGAGGAGAGCAGTCGCCATTCTGAAGAGCTCTGTGGAGTGCCGCTGGAATCCATCGGATTACGGCGGATTTCTTTGTTTGGACCGGGCGCTCTCTCCTAGGACTGCTTCCTGATTGTCCCGGGACCTTGCCAGACCTACCCTGTTATTACTAAAACGGAGACCGGAGCTGTTTTTGGTGCCTCTTCCTCCCGGCTTGCTGCATGTGGCGGCCATCTTGCGGCCTACACGTGATTTTGTGCCCTGCTTACTCACCGGGAGCTGCGTTCCAGAGCACATGGGGAGGAAACCTCGAGAGCTGGAGGAGGCAGAGGGCTCTCGCACCCCTGACATCCGGGACTCGCTGGGGGTTGGACGTGACCATCGCAGTGGAGCACCGACGGCCTTGGAGTCTTCGGAGGAGGCCTGTGGGAACCCTGCTCCCGATGTGCCTGTTGGTATGGTTGGGGGGGGGCAACCCTGCATACCACCGCTCACTGCTGCTGACCTGCATAGGGTAATGGAGGATTTCCGGGGCCTCTGGAGGAGCGACCTGCAAGAGGTACGTTCGGCAGTAGAGGCCTTACAATCCAGGATCGCTGATGTACATAATAAATCACTGGAAACGGCAGCGGCGCAGGTTTTATCCGATGCCAAGGTTACTGACCTTCAGACACAAGTTTCACGCCTCAGCTCCGCAGTGCTTGCTATGGAGAACCGACATAGGCGACGGAATCTTTGTCTGCGGGGGATCCTGGAAGATGTCTGCTCCGGAGAGCTCCTGCTCTATCTCCAAGGTCTTGTGGCTCACCTCCTACCTGCAACTGGGAATTCCTTGGAACCAGCCGTGTCCTCAGCCATGCGTGTCAAGAAGGCAGCCACTGCACCGGTGAAGGCTCCACGTGACGTGATTCTGGTTACGAGGGATGTGCATATACACTCCCAG
This sequence comes from Leptobrachium leishanense, assembly GCA_009667805.1. Classification (NCBI taxonomy): domain Eukaryota; kingdom Metazoa; phylum Chordata; class Amphibia; order Anura; family Megophryidae; genus Leptobrachium; species Leptobrachium leishanense. The sequence continues at coordinate 112,066,865 of CM019068.1, read as the reverse complement.
ATCCTTGCAGCTGTCAGCCCTGAGTTTAAAGTCACGTATGGCTCTGCCTGCATTACTGTTTACCGGGACTTGTCACTCCTGGCGCTGGCGGCCAGACGGAGTTTTCGAGATATTACCGCTCGGCTTCGAGGACACGGTATTCGATACCACTGGGGCGTCTCGGGATCTCTCAACGTGTCCCACGCAGGCAAGTCCTACTCAGTGGCAACTTTAGAGGAGGCACAGGCGGTGCTCTCTCAACTGGGACTTGAGACATTGCCGCGAGACCCCGCACCACTGCTGTCAGACCCTGAATGATCTGACTACCCCTCCATCTTTGTCTTTTGTGCGGTTTTTGATACTCCCCGTTATTTGTTTCTACGCACTTTAGACTCTTAGGAGGACATTTCTGTTTTACGATTTTTCGCTGATGCCTTCTTCTCCCCCCCCCCTTCACCCCTCCCTTAATTGATGGTATTCCTTCAAGTGGACACGCTAACCTACCTGTTGACATCTGGGGCTTGATGTTCGTCCGCTGGTGCATCGGGACTACCCCCTTCCCCCCTTTTTTTTTCCTATTTTTTTTTATATGTATGGGACATTGGGTGGTATTATTATTATTATTATTATTTATTTATAAAGCGCCAGCATATTCCGCAGCGCTGTACAATAAGCACAGTACAGACAGGGTTACAATACATTGAACAACATTTGACAAACAGTACAGGAGGAGATGAGGGCCCTATTCCCGTAGGAACTCACAATCTAGGAGGGTTGGGGTTGGAAACAGGAGGAGAGGACTGTAAGGTGAGAGTGATGAGGGGTGGTACACTGGGTGAGCCGCTAGGGCAGCAACCTAGGCTCTGGCCGTCCTCTTGGCCCCAGGTCTCCCGGCCCTGTGGCCTCTTTCATGGCCCCTGGCCCCCTCAGGGGTGTTAGGGTGTGCCAGGAATGCCACAATTTCTTGGGCAGTCCTTTACGATCCTTTTTTTTTTTTTTCTTCCCTCCCTCTTCTTATTTGGCTTTCCTGATGCCTTAACGTCAGACAATGTTGCCTCTTAGTTTTTCTGACTATGTAACCGGAATCTGCTAGGTTCACTCGGGACGAGGCTGGACCGGACACGATCAAGGATTGTCTGAACACGAGTCTCTTCAGGAAAGGCAAACTTTATTGTGATATCACAACAGATGCTCAAACAGGATTCAATCGCAAAGAATGAGCCCCGAGTCCCTCGTGACATCCAATCTTATACCCCAAATACACAATTAGGTACATCCCAATCAGCCCACCTCCAGATGACACTCTCCCACCCCACGTGGGTTAATACCTCCCTTTGGCTAATACAAAGACATTCCATTAAATTGGCTGTAAATTGGCAAATTTTATGTTAGTTTCAGTGAATCATAATTAGTTGCTTTTCCCATCCCGGGCTGCGCCCCCCTCCCTAGCGCCTACAATCACTTGTTGCAGTTAACACCTGGTCTGATCTCTATACTCTCTTGTCTCTCAGCGGGCCTCAATGACCTTGGCGTGTCTACTCTTCTTTCTGTCCTTCTGTGCCAGGAACAGCCTAGACCTTTCTCAAATTCTAATTACTTTTTCTGCTAATTTAACACATTCCTAAGTTTCTACGTATATGCCATTCTAGTTTCACCTAAAAACTTGCCTAGTTATTTTCAAGTGAACCAATATTCTGAACAAGATGGTCGCCTGGCTTATAATGGCGGCCATCTTCCAGTCTATTTCCACTTCATTCCCCCCTTGGCTCAAGCCTCAGGCTCTTCTCCTGAGACTTGTAGCCATTACACCTCACTAGTTTTATTCTCGAGTTCCTCATACTTTGGGGGGTCTATTTTCATTGGGAACATACCTTGTGGGATGATCAGTGGTATCTTTTGTGTCTGTGTGGGTGTCAGTGCTCTCTTGCATAGTGGCAACATTCATAATACATCGTCATCTCACACAATCCATTCAGGGCCGCACTGATCTGTTCCAGTGCCATATCATGTATCATTTGTACCTTTCGTATCTCCCGTACTTCCAGATTCAGTAACTGAATATCCATACTAGTCTTATTCAAAAGCTCATCCATCAAACTGGCATAACTGTTCATTCTTGCCATCAACTCTCTTCCCCATCCAGTCCATGCTGGAAGCCATGCCCATATTCGATCCGCTTTCTTGAATAGCTCTCTCTTCTGTCTTTCAAACACCAGTGGATACCTAGGGTGAAGTGTTGTGTCTGAATTAGTGTCTTCTCCCCTCACCCTCTGGATTGGGATCAATTTAGCCAAATAACATTCCCGTTACTGTAGGTGGTACCCATATGTAACACACTCTTTCACAGCACACCTGGTACTCTCCTTTCACTATAAATGGTGACAAATGTAGTGTTCCCTTCGATATCGCTATCGCAAACTGTCTCAGCCGTCTCATCATATCCACTACATCCTGCCTTCCATTGGTCGCATTCGCAATC